>JAHWFO010051248.1:1021939-1065061 GCA_023313115.1 Rhysida immarginata | reverse complement strand
TTGAGAGAAATCGGCCGATAGAGGCCACCTTCTTTTTAACAACCTTGCGATTGACCGCTTTTGCCACATTCATCCACGCCATTGCGCGACTGCCTCTTTGAGGTAGTCTGATCGGCTTTTATCGTATAATATCGGCCGATTAAAAATTTCCCCGATCAACATTTCTTCAAATTCTCTTTCTTCAGCCATGTTGTAGCGAAATGACGACTGGACTGAACTTCTTTTGTTAACAAAGCAAGTGCGCTTGCGCAAAACAATCATGTGATCTAGAAAGATTTGAGACGCATTTACAAGTGCGTCAAGAAGTAGAAAGCCTATTTACACCAATTTATGCGTCTAGACGCAGAGACGCAGTTAGAAACGGATGTATGGAAACTAAGCTTTAAGGTGCGTACATTACTGGCGTCTGTGCTCACAATCGAATGTGTGATCACAAACACAGCAGGTGCAAGCTTTTCGCAGTATCTAAAAATCACAAAACGAGTGTAATTTGTATGACGAAAAATTAAAATATTGTCATTCTTAATGATTATTGCATCACCGTTAACGCTATTTTGGGGTCCAGAGGGGAAGGGATCTATAGAAATAAATTAAGCACTGCAAAGCACATAGAAATTCAACGAGCGCATAAATTATAAACTACAGTAAATATTGTATTAAGCGTCCGTGCGCTTATTTGCAAAAATTCAACGGACCCCCAGGCGCTTAATGCAGGCGGGCCGGTATTACAGATCCGGCGCTTATAAAATTCTGCATTTTTTGGAAATTATTATTTCAAAATATTGAATTTTCCAAGCAGGAGAGGAGTCATTTAATAAAATGAATCACACAACTCAATTTATATAAATTTAAAATTAAAATAAATGTACAAATATTTATTTAATTACAAATAAAAAAAATTTGCAAAATACTCGCCCTTCTCCTTCATCTTTTCTAAAATATACTGATGTGTTTTCCAATACCGAATGCGTTTAAGATCAATGCTAAACTGCTCGTCTGTAGGCTCTGCAGAATGGTTTTCAGCATACTTTACTGCTGCGAGTTTAAATTGATGCTATAACCAGGGAAGAGGAAGAACGGGAAGCGCAGGTCGTAACAGTTCCAATGCTATTCAAGTGAAATCGAAACAGCGCCACTGGTCTCCAACGGCCAGGCCGCTAAGGAAGGGAACTTCCGCTGTTGATAAACCCTCCCTCCGGCCTTCATGGTGCTGCTCCACAGGCTTCTCCTATCCCCCTCCCCACCCGTGCTGTTCTTTTGACCACCCTCTCGTAAATACTATTTTATTCCGTTCATTTAACGTTGGGCGTACGTATCTCTTCATGTTCCTAATGTGTTCTTGTTCTGTTCTGAGTTGTAACGTGTCAATGCAGCACAATCTGGCACCGCCTGTCTTGACTTGTCGGAGAAAAAAATAAAATCGGGCACTTATCTGCTGGATTCGCTGATGACATTCGTTGAATAGAAGAACAACTGCCATGAATGCGCCGCGCAGAAACGGCTCTTTAAAGAAAACCAATCACCTTGTAGGAAATTAGATACAAATACAATTTTATCTAAACAAGGCTAGATTAGAGAGAGTAGAAAATAACTGCTCCAATCTTGGAATTTTATGTTCACCTAATAATTTATTTAGTATGCAGTCACTTATTTAAAACTGTATTTTTCATCGAAGGCTCAGTTTCGATTAAAGTCGAAGCGGCCTGGCCGCTTGGATCGCTAATTACATCCGATTTCACTAAATCCCCCGAGCTTCGCTTCCCATTGTAATTCTTCCCTGCTATAACTGTGAAGTTTTCGTTTTTCATCAGCCATATTGCTTGACTGAATCCAAAATTAAAAAGCAAGAAATTAAAAAGATAATCATGCTGGAATCTAATTTCCACTTTAGCAGTGACAGTTGAGAAAGCAAAAATTCCCATAAGAAAGCAGCAAGAGAGGACTGATCTAGGAAATAAGCGCCCAGGCGGTTATTGAAGGTCCGGCGCTTATTTGTAAAAATTTGGTAGGCCCCCAGGCGCTTAATGCAGGCGGGCCTGTATTTCAGATCCGGCGTTAAATGCAGTATTTACGGTAAGATAAAGACTTCAAAAGCATCAAAGATCTAAATAAACACTTAATTAATCCTTCAGCGTTTCAAAATAATAAATTATGAATTAAATTGTGAGTAATGAAATATATTTATTGTAAAGAAAAAGAGTTTATTCTTTTATTATTAAATACACTAGGATTTATTAGTCTTCATTGAAAACATTGAAAGCAAAACGGTAGACCATTACACGAATTGACTAGGTAAGACAGCGAAGTATAGTGGCGCTATCTATTACCATACTTTTAATATATTTTATAATATCTCTGTAGTAAAGTTCTAAATAAAAATATTGCTCGGACAACAATGTTCAGGTGACTTTTCAGTGCCGTACTTCAAGCCGGCGCCAACAATGCTTAAACCTGTAACAATAATGCAAAAGCGTTTCCATAACGTTTTTAGCACATTTTCGTAGAAAAGTGCTTATGTGATCGGTTTGTCCAGTCGTCCGTCCGTCCGGCTGTAGACACAATTCCAACAATGCATTGCGTTGCAATAGAGAGTGCATGTACTGAATTGCTGGAAGACACGAATTATCCTAGCATTGAAGAAAACGCGTACTGAGCATATCGGTTCGGATCTGCGCGTGCTCTAAAAGTTAATGAGATGGTGCGCGTGCAGGGTGCACATTAAATGACGATTATTGAAAGGGCAGAACGATCTCTAAATCAAAAGAATTTTATTATTCGTAGGGAGTTTAATATTCATTATGATAACTTGAAAACGAATTAACTTTTTCACACTCTGTTTTCACCAATCCATTAATTAGGGACAGAGCACGAACGCGAGATAGCCGGAATAAGTACGTGATCTAATGGTACGTGCTCTAATGGTACCATTATGATACCCCCTTAAAAGTTTCCTATAAGCAGATATGGTATGCAATATATCAATCAAATCGTCACGACGTCTCATGAACGAATATATAAGAATAACTAGTGATAGCAGATATTGGTCTAGTGGCACGTGCACGTTTAAGGATTTCCCATGAATGAATATAACGCGTAAATAATGATAGTGGGAATTGGTTTAGTAGCATGCACTCTAATGGTACCATTTGATACCATATAGTACCACTGGAAACATTCAATGCTAAGATATGGCATGTAATATATCAAATAACTCGTAACAACGTGTCATGACTGAATATAACAGTAAATAATGATGGTGACAATTGGTTTAGCACCACGTGTTTTAATGGTACCATATGGTACCATATGTACTGTTGGAACTTACAGTGCTAGGATATGACATATAATATATCGAATAACTCGTAAAAACATGTCATATGGGAACATAACGAGTAAAATAATGATAGTGGGAATTGGTTTAGTAGCACGTTCCCCAATGGTACCATTGAAACTTTCAATGCTAAGATATTTATTTATTTATTTATTTGAAAGAAGGAAATACAGAAGATATCACCCAGGTCCGGTATGGCCATTGGCCGACAAGTTAGGTCCCTGGGTGGAAGCAATCTAATAGATAGTTATTAAATTGAGAACAATTGCAAAATAGGTAAGATATTAATAGTTGGATTTAGTAAGAAGTCTTCAGTTTGGATTTAAAGGTAGATATGGAAGGGGTGGTGCCTAATTCGGGGGAAAAAGTATCCCATAGCTTGTATCCAGAGATGGAGACACTGTTATGTTGGTAAGTGTATTTAATTGCTAACTTGGGTAGGGAATCTTTGTTACGTAAGTTATGTGAGTGAAGAGGTGAAGAATTATAAAAGTTAGGAGGGAGGATTATTGAAAACTTATTGTTTAAGATTTTATATATGAAGAGAGCTAAGTGAAATGAGTATAAATGGGAAATGGGTAATATTCCTACAGAAGGAAATAGATGGGAGACGTGGTCGGGTTTATTTAAGTTTAGATAGATTCTTTCGAACCATTTATGTAAGCGATGTAATCGTAATAGATTTTTGGTAGTATAACCCCAGAATTGTATTCCATATATAAGTGAAGATTGTATTAATGTGTAATATAGGAGAAGTAAGATCTTTTTTGGGAGGAAGTGGAGGCGGAAAACATGCCTAAACGTTGATTTAATGAGGATGAACGGATATTTATATGGGAATCTCATGAAAGGTTGTGTGAGAGATTGATGCCTAGTAATTTAACATTTTTATAAGTTTTAAGGATCAGATCCTTGTAAATTAGAGAGAAGTTCAGGAGATCTAATTTTTTGTTACGTTGATGAAAAATGATGTAGGTAGATTTCTCGAAATTTAAATGTAAGCTATTTAATTTGTTCCAGTTTGATAGGTTGTTGAGTATATGGTTAATTGTGTGTTGGATTAGTGATAGAGTTGAGTTGGCAAATAATCGTAGCCCACGAGAAAGACGGGCCTGGGCACTCAAAAGTCACCTGACCATAGTAGTCTGAGCAACAATCCAACTTTCATTGCCTCCAACTTGGATTTTAACAATCAGTATTATTTCGTTTGTTGAAAACAATGAAGCTTGGATTGTTGCTCAGACTACTGTAGTCAGGTGACTTTTGAGTACCCAGGCCTGTCTTTCTCGTGGTGTACGGCAAATTATAGAGTGGCGTCATCGACGTATAAAATAGTAGTGAGAGGAGTTAGAGCTAAAGGTAAATCATTTATGAACATGTTGAAGAGCAGTGGTGAAAAGACGGAACCTTGAGGGACACCGGTATTTCGGGTTAAAATGGAGGAAGAGACATTGGATAGAGTGAGTGAATATTGCCTATCTTTTAAAAAACTTGCAATCCATTGGAACGGTAAACCACGAATGTTGAAAAAATGAGAAAGTTTAAATAGGAGGAGATTATGGGGAATAGAATCGAAAGCTTTCGAGAAATCAAGGAACAGCCCCACGACGATTTTGGTATTTGTCATGTTGGTGATTATGTATTCCATGAGTTCATAACAAGCTGTTGTAGTGTTCCGTTTGGGAGTAAAGCCGTGTTGTGAGGGAGAGAGCAGATTATTAGTATGTATGTAAAAGGATAATCGGGAGTTGAAGAGTTTTTGGCATACCAGGGCAAAATGGAAATTGGTCGGTAGTTGGAGAAGTCTGTGTGGTTGCCTTTTTTATGGAATGGCAGAACATTAGCGAAGCGGAGGCAATCTGGATAGATGCCTTGAGATATAGCAATGTTGAAAAGTAAGGAAAGGGGAGGTCGAGAAACAAGTGCAAACCGAGATTAGGATTATAGAGCAAAGGCCTAGGGAATCAAGTTGATAGGATGGGTTAAAAGAATTTATAATTGAAGCGACCTCTTCTTTTACCGTGGGGGGACGAAAAAAGCGCTGTGATTTGAAGGCTTAATTGTTGTGTAATCGAGGCAGGGGGACGAAGAAGAAGGTGTTTTAGGTAACAGGGTTTCTAGGAGAGTTGAAAGAAGAGGAGAATTTATGGAGTTTGAGTGTGGGAAAGGTAGTATAGCGGGAGAATTTTCATAAAGTAGCTTATGTATCGATCTCCATTTGGATTTGTTGTTGGTAACCCTATTGAAGAGCTGGTTAAAGTAGGTCTTCTTTGCTTCATATATTTTTTGCGAACGTAGTTGGAGAAAGTTCTAAAAGCATGATTGGATCTAGAGTTCGGGAAATGTCTAAATTCACGATATAATGAATTTTTGTGATTAATTAGAGAGAGAATGGAACTGCTAATCCATGGCTTAGAAATCTTGGTTTTGGGTTTAGAGGTGGGAGGACGTGGGGGGAAATATCTATTTATACCAAGATTAACGTGAGCTAAAAAGGAATCAAATAATATATTAATATCCTTATTATGGTTTAAAATAGATGGCCAGTCGGTTTGTTCGAGGAAAGAGTTAAATGTATGGCATCTTTTGGGAGTGATGGTCAAGGAATTTTGAGAGAAGGAAGTTGAGAAGGAGGGACTGGAGAAAGCTTTAATGTAAAGATTGGAAGGTGTTCTGAAACGTGGCAATCTATTGAGCCACTATTGATGTTGTCTAGAGGTGATGAGAAGTAAAGGTCGATAACAAAAGGATTTAAAAAAAAAGAATTTGAGAAATGGGTCGGGGAGGAAATTAAAGGCGAGAGTCCAATCCGGGATGTTAGGTCAGTTAAGGAACTTGTATTTTGAGAGGTTTTAGAAAAGTCAAGGTCGAAATCTCCTGAAATCATAATTTTTGTATTAGAGGAGCTTATAGCTGAAAAGTGAGAAAAGAAGAGAGGAAAGGATCCTGAAGGAGGCCGATGAAGAGAAATGAAAAAGAATTTGTTATTGATTAAGAGAGTTTAAGATTTCAATAGTGCATGTAGAGTAAGAAGGAATGGTATTGTAATGTAAAGAATTCCGGATATAAATGACTAGATCTCTACCTCTTTTAGAGAAGCGTTGTAAAGCTTCAAAAGAGTAATTGGACAGAGGCGGGATGTCAAGTGGCGATTTAGACCATGTCTTAGTTAGTACCATAAGATGGGGTGGATATTGGAAGAGGGATAAGGTGGCAAAGAGAGTAGCAGAGTTAGCAAGAACACTGCGTATGTTTAGACTGAAGATAAATAGTGAGGAATGGGTTGAATTGTAAAGGTTTACTATGAGATTGTTTAAATCCGAGGTTGTGATTGGGGGAATTAGAGAAGGCATTGGGTTATTGACGAGTGAGGTAGGCTGTTATAGGAGGTAAGGTTGAAGGGTAGGGAAAAATATGCAATATATCAAACAACTCGTAATAACGCGTCATGAATGAATATAACGAGTAAGTAATGATAGTTAGAATTTGTTTTGTAGCACGTGCCCTATTGGTACCATATGATACAAATGTATATGGTAACGGTGGAACTTTTCAATGCTAAGATATGACAAATAATATATCAAACAACTGGTAAAACGTGTTATGATTGAATCTAACGAGTAAATAATGATAGGGACAATTGGTTTAGTAGCACGTGTTCTAATGGTACTATATGGTACCATTAGGTACCGCTTGAACTTTTAATGCTAATATATGGCATGTAATACATCAAACAACTTTAACAACGTGTTGTGAGTGAATATAACGAGTAAGTAATGATAGTTGCAATTGATACCATGAGAACGGTGGAACATTTAGTGCTAAGATATGGCAAGTAATATATCAAACAACTCGTAACAACGTATCATGAATGAATATAACGAGTAATTAATGGCAGTCGGAAGTGTTTAGTAGTACATGTTTTAATCGTGCTATATGTTACCTTTGGAAACTTTCAGTGCTAAGATATGACGTGTAATATATCAACCAACACTCCTTACGAGTTGTTAGACCTATTGCTATCCATAGCTTATTTGTATCAAGAGCATATTGCCGTTAGGCTTAACAGTATCTAAAATAAATACTGTGAGACATATTGCTAATTAGTAGTAGTTAATCGCTTCTTCAATAATAGATGATAACGTAGAAACACTTTAGTAATTGAATATGAAAAAATAATAGATGCTTACACAATGCTTCAGCAATTGAGGCTCACTTCGTTTAACATTATGTGAGAATGCCTACAAATTAAAGAAATTTTATTTGTTCAAATATATAAAGAATAACTTCACTCTTCATTTAACCTTTCAGTTCTTCAAGTTTATTTGTTTAAATTCTCTCTATAACTTCGTTTACTTAAATAATAATTTACAATTTAGCTTTCATATTTATATATTTTCTCTAAAGTGTTTTAAAATATTGGTTAAAACACTTCCGCTTTAAGCGGTAAAATCATTCTTGTTTTTTTGGGTTGCTTTTGTTTCATGCTTTTTGTAGAATGATGTCCAGCCCTAAAACATTATCATGTTAAAATGTTTATACTGGCTTTAAGTACAATTTTCCGGTCATTTTCGTGAAAACTCAGGACATTGTCAAAAATGCTAATCATGAATATATATCTAAGCATAACTGATTCCATCATTCAATTATGTTCAACGCTGTGGCTACGTTCACGACTACCGTGAGGAAGTAACGGCTCACGATAGTAATAGACCCTCCAAGTATCACGCGATTACCGGGACAGCTCCGCATTTCTTACAGCAATCCCGCCGTCCCGCAAGCGATGCCTAAACGTCACAATTTCATGTCGTTATGTTATTGCCGAGTGACAACATATTTATTGTTCTTATATAAAATAAGAAGGGGAAAAGAAACAAAACCTCTTGTCCCCGTTATCTCCAGTGAGAAGAGAGACTGTGGCAAACCCTGACACATCATCTTGAAAAAAACGGGAAAAGATGGCGAAACCGGTTGATGTATTTTTTTTCATCAATAAGTATAATGTATTGCAAAGCCTCCATATTTCATATATACAAGGTGGATACAAAAATGAGCCCCCCCCCCCCTTTTTATTTTTGCAACCGAAGCAGATATGTCAATTTTGTTGAATCCAATGAATAGCAAGTTCTGGGTGACCTATCCCGTGGTGCACGTTTTATCATCCCAAAGATGCTAATTAGGACACATTCAAGTGCTGTCTTAAAAACCATAACAGATACACGAAAAATTCCAATTGAAGTCTTGTTCAGCATAGAATTCCGAAAAAAAAAATTATTTCCAAAATCCGATGAACGGATCACCAACAATCACAATTATTTGTAATTTACAAACAGCCACAGTGCATAAATAATTTTACTCCAAAGATAATCATAATTGCTTTTCCTTTTCCTTTATTTGCTTTTCCTCATGAAAGAGAATATTATGGTAAATTTTGGAAATTTTTGCATTTGCAAGTTGAACATATCGCATAGGGACATATCTGCTTCGGTTACGAAAATAAAAGGGGGGGGGGGGCTCATTTTTGTATCCACCCTGTATACAGAGGATCGGGTACGTTACAACTAAACGATTTGCAAGCGTCATAAGTCTATGAGAAACTCCACCGTCATATTCGGTGAGTTCTATCTGGTGCCCACGGTGTCTAACTGTGGCTCTGCATCGCAGTTTCCATTCAAAAAGACTTCGCCGCAGAGAATTTAGGTCGATCTGTGCCCATCCCTCTTCACAAGCTTTTCATTGACCATCCAATGTACGGGGTCGTCTACTTCCAAAGGCGCGTTACAGCAGTCCAAAGCCGCAATATTCCATGGGAGATGCGTTTGGAGATTCCACGGGTATGTCTTCAACGGAATTGAATGTATGCGTATCTCCTGTTCCAGGATTCGCAAATGGGCGACCGTTGACTTGGACGTATGACTCGTCCAAGCTTTATGCTGCAGCTTTATCCTGATGCACCCATACAAGGTTTCGGACGCTTAACCAGTCGGAGATTTTTGTGGATTATGTTGCGTACCGTTGACTGTGATACCCCTACTTTATTTGCGACAGCCCTTTGAGTTTTGGGATTTTCTGCAGAGATGAGACGCTTGAATTTGGCTACTACCTCCGGTGTTCTGCTTGGAGCGGGTCGTTATCTTGAGGATCCAGGTTCGTCCAACGTTGCTGGTATTGCGGTTTTTCTGTTTTTATTTAGTATGTTACGGATTCCTACCTTCGTAATGGGTCAGACCTCTGGATTTGCATTGTTGTATAATCATGGAATAGGACCACTTCGCATCGGAAAGTGCATTTATATATCCTTCCCAATATCTATTGATTTTTGGCGGCATTCTCGCAGCTAGCGTTTGTACAACGATTAGGAATGATGAAGCGATGTCCCCTTTATAGCTCCTCACGACCGCGTAGCCCTGTCAACCACGTGGCTGTAGACTTTGCATATATAAATCGTTTAGTTGTAACGTACTCAACCCTCTGTAATAGCGATACAAATGCCTTAAACTATATAGAAAACTAGCTGAAAACCCGGCGTCGCCCGGGACTTTACTTATCCTCTTGTTGGATTGACCTGCCTCAGATTAAAATATCCATTTTCACCACCGGGAAATATCACTGAATACTTTAGATCTCATCTTTCCTTCGAAGTTTCCCTTGCCCCTGACGTAGGAGTTCTTATACCCTCCTGCTGTAGACGAAGCTCCCATTGTTCAGATGTTCCCGATGACCATTTGTCTTTTAGCTGCAGAGTTTCCTGACCAATACTCCTTCTTTCTCTTTCTCTTTCTTTTTCCTTTCCAAACACACAAGCAAATACACAAATTTTTGCCAGTCGTCTGGACATTTGCTAGAGGGCTCAAGGGAGACACGTGTTTATCCTTTGCCTCCTCGATAGACACTTCCCTATCTTTATCGTCTGCTATACTCATTTTATGTTCAATAGCTTAAAACGAATGTTTTGTCATTGTATCATAATTTTATGCTCATTCTATCCTGCTATCCTAAGCTCGAGTTTTTGAAAATAAAGTTCGGAAGTTGGTAGATCTGCTCACGAAATGTCAAATATTGGCGAGACTCAGTGGCTTTTACGTATATCTTTTACTGTGGCTAAAAGAAAAAATGCCTCCCAACCAAATTAACGATATTATTACTGCAGAAATTCCTGATGTCATCAGTGACAAAAAACTACACGACACAGTTGTCAAAACATGATCCATGGGCCATTCGGGCACACAACAAACACAATCATCCCCGTGCATGGACGGTAAGTGAACCAGGAAGTACCCTCGGGCGCTACTGATGCTATTTATCTCCAATCTTACAAAAGTTGAATAAAACAAACGTCAATAACTATTCACAAAGCAAAAATAAAATCCGAATTGCAAAGCAAATCGAAGTCAGTGAGAATAGCCAAAACGTATTAATATCAATACGAAACCAAACAACAATAGCATCGCAAATTAAACAAATCTAATCCCGTAAAACACAGAAGATAAACATCAATAATTATACGACAGGCCTAGATCAGACGTGTCCGGCGCGTCAAACAATAACGCTAAGATGAAGTTTGGCAGACACGACCTAAAGCGCGTTTTAAACACAAGTTTATTTCTTATGTTGTGGTTTTAAAATTAAGGCAATACCATCTATTGACAAAGTTCAGAACTAAAGTGTTATTATGGTAACATTAAAGTTATTAGGTTTGGTCACTTCACAAAATATTGGGCAAACCTATCCAAAAAGGGGTAAACGGTATGGTATTTATCAATAATTTATCTAATCGCTATTTGCCTTTATTCTTTAAGCCACTGTTGAAAACTGTGTTGAATAATAAAAATTCTAAGTAATGGTTTAAAAAAATTAGGTTGCAATAACAGAATGAAAATACTTTTTTAAAATTTGAAAATTAACATTTCAAAAATCAGATAAGTCATCATATAATTTTATATTCAGATGCATGATTTTACTTTTCAAATGTAAAAACCATGTTTTCAATGAAAGGATATTACATTTTAAAGAAGAAAAAAATCTCTTTGCTATCCAAAGTTTATTATACAAATAAAAATATTGCAACAATTAAAGTTCTTCTGATCATCCTGAGTTTAACAATAATACTGCCGTAACAATCGAAACAATTTTTTTTCGATTAGCCAATAGAATCGCCTGCAGCTACACAGACACAAACATACAGACTTTTGGTTTTATATACCGGGTGTCCCAAAAATGACTGATGGATTTTGAAAATCAATAAAAAAAAGACGGAATGCGATAGATATGTATCGTTTGCAGCCTTATGTTTAGGAATTCAGGGAATTTAATCCCACCAAATTTCAAATTTCGTTAACATTTTCTCCCACAGGTGGCGCTGAAAACTATGAAAAAATAAAAACCGGTATGAAAATGTTGCAAGGACTGTTGCAAAAAACCATTTTGGTAGAGCGGACTTGCAATCTCAACAGCACACGCTATCAGCTTGACGACGAACTATGGAATGGCGAGCTGAAATACTTCGTTTTAACTGTACCTGTTACAGATCGCCTGCAGCAACATCTCTTGGTAGAAATGTTAACTAAATTTGAAATTTGGTGGGATAAAATTCGCTGATTTCCTAAGCATAAGGTTGCAAACGATACATATCTATCGCATTCCGTCTTTTTTTTATTGATTTTCAAAATCCATCAATCATTTTTGGGACACCCGGTATATAGATAACATGTAAGTATCACAAAGGAAAAACAAATGATTTCTTCAGCAAATGACTTGTATGTACAGCATTTTGTCTGGATAGTCTCACGAAGTCTGCAAAACATGGCAGTATTTCTGGGCGTTGGAAACATCAGAACAACCGGAGATTCATCTACAGCAGGATATTGTAGAGTTACTGAAAGCCAATTTGAGTTATTATTTAATGTGAGATTGTTCTGTTTACCTACAATTGTAATTATCCCGGGCAACGCCGGGTGCCTCTGCTAGCAGAAGATAGAGGAAGAATGTTTGTGGGTGTGTTTATTTGTTTGTTTCTTATACAAATCTACACTTTTATTCCGATCATGATGAAATTTTGCACACTTCATCTTCAAAGTAAGAAGAAGGTCACTGTCTACATGAGATTTCAAAAAATAACAATTATCGATAATAATCGATATTCATAATGAGGCAGGGCATACAAACAGGAGTATCTTATGCCCAACAATGCAAGGCAAAGTTTGTGCTTTTATAAATAAGGTTCATTTTGTAACAATGCATAGAATTCCTGTTGTTCGATATTTTTTTAGAATTCATATTTCTTAGAACTCAACATTTTCTTGAAATGTTTAAAAATGAGCACTTACTGGAGATATTGGAGAGTTAGCAAACTTTTGAGAAAGAAGGGAAAGGCTACTGCCAAACCACACAAAGTGATGAACGGCCTAGTTTTGCGTCAAGACATCAAGAGCAGAGTGCAATTGCAACAACAGATTACCAAGTAGTGAATAACCCCACTCAGACTGCTGAAATTGCATAGTACACAGATACAAACGATCATGTACGTCCACTGCCACCCAAAAAGAAAGTTATTTCGTCAAAGTTATTGTTGCCATATATTTCCATATCAACGCTGGGGAAATATTGTTGGCATGGAAACCGATGTAGTCATGATGCAACAATATTTTCAAGAGGATCCAATGATAGGACATTCGTTACCAAGAATTATTAACTATGAGCAGGAAATGAGTAAAATAACACGAAGAGTCGAAGGCACTCGCATGTCTCCTTTCAGCTCCCTAACAAATATCTAACACACGATCGAAACTAGATGTAATGTTTATAGGATATTTTTTGTTCCATTTGAACCATACAATGTTCCTAAATAATTATGCTGGACAAGTTTAGGTCACCCATACAGTACATTATTCTCCACCTTTTTTCTTCTCCGACACTGCGTCAAATTCACTGAGCTATACTTGTCCACAACATTCCAATACGAGCAAGTCAAGTAGAACTGCTAAAAGGCTGTAGTTGGAAAGGCCATCCATTGGGAGCAATTTTAAAGATTTATTTTAAATTCTTCAGTATGAATATCAGTATTCATGTTCTTCAGTATGTGTTCAATTATTCTGTATGTTCACATTCAGATATTGCAAAATTTCATCAAAAAAGAGCCCGAGCAACGCCGGAAAATCAGCTAGCATTTTTACATAAAATATTTGTATTCTTCCTGGTAAGTTGATTGAGTTTACTTAAATAATTTACGGTAATTTATCTACATTGTGATTCAGGCAATTTCTGACCATTTCAGTACTATGATTTATTGACCCATTAATGTTTACAAACTTAGCATTTCAATATGATATTTTAGGCAGTTCGGAGTTTTTATTTCCGTGAAAAAGTCTTGATGATATGCTCAATGTGGCCACCACGAACGTTTTGAACTGCTCGCAGCCGAATGGTGAAGTGGTTCATAACTCTATCTAGGATTTCTGCATCCACAAGGGTGCAGCAGTCGACGATGCTTTGTCGCAGCTGGTCTAGGGTTCTTGGTGCTGTAATGAACACACTGTCTTTAAGGAACCCCCAGAGATAAAAATCACATAGGTTTAGGTCAGGACTCGTAGGGGGCCAAAGAAAGCCACCCCCGAATCGACCTGGAAACCTGTTTTAAATGACACGATTTCCGAATTTCTAATTGAGAAAGTCTAGCACTTCATTAGTGGTGTGAGGCCTAGCCCCGTCCTGTTGAAACCATTGATGTCGAAGCGGTATACGCCTCCTTCGCAGCTCGGGGATGAGGAAGGTTTCCAACATGTTAAGGTAAGCCTGTGACGTTACGGTGCCCTCAAAAAAGAACGAACCAATGATGCCTCTTTTGGAAATCGCGCACCAAGCCAAAACCTTTCGTGGATGAAGAGGTGACTTATGGATCTCATGAGGGTGCTGGGAACCCCAAAAACGAACGTTGTGTTTATTAACGTCACCTGATACACTGATGGAAGAAGGCCTCATCTGACACCCACAGGTTGTCCACTATGTCCTGATTGGCTTTCATTTCTGTTCCAAACTCCATCGCAAATTGTTGTCGCTTCTGTCTTCCAGTGTCTGTTAACTCCTGATAAACATGGATCTTATACGGGAACAGGTGTAAATCCTTTCTCAAAATTCGCCACGTCGTGGTATACGACAGCCCTTCTTCAATGGATAGGCGGCGAACAGATTTTTTGATAGGGGAATCGACCAACCTTGTGCGAACATTTTCGAAAACTTCGGCCGTTCGAACACGAGCTTCGCTCCCGCCTTTATTCTTGCCTTTAACACATCCAGTGGCACGAAATTGCTTGACAAAATCCATGATTGCTTGCCTGCCTGGTGCGTCTCGACACTTATACTCCTTCCGGAACTTTGTTTGCACGGTTACAGGTGATTTTGTCTCGAAATACCATTCGACAACCTTGCATTTCTGCTCTGGTGATAAAGCGGGCGCCATTTTTCAACAATACGATTTTCATGCAGCGCCGTTGCAACAATACAAACTCCAACTATTTAGAAATTCGATATGGCGCTCATATTCTTTCAACTGTTTATCCCTAATGCACTTCATTCGAGTGAAATGGTCAGAAATTGACTGAATCACCCGGTATAAAATGCTTTCATTGTAGAGTTTGTATTGTGCATTTTCTCTGAGCAGCGAATTAAAAAAAAAATGTTTTGTGCTTGAAAATGACTGCTCCATTTTGAAGAAGAGCTATCAGAAATGAATTGAACAGTGGCACTATTTTAATTTTCTGATTTTAATTCGACGTCCAGTTCTTTTACATTATTTGT
Source organism: Rhysida immarginata (assembly GCA_023313115.1). Classification (NCBI taxonomy): domain Eukaryota; kingdom Metazoa; phylum Arthropoda; class Chilopoda; order Scolopendromorpha; family Scolopendridae; genus Rhysida; species Rhysida immarginata. Next base: position 1,049,937 of record JAHWFO010051248.1, on the reverse strand, counting down.
CCCTTTTGCTTTTTTTAATTTTCCTATATACATATCAAAAACAATAATAAAAAAATCAGACAATGAATATAGAATACTGCATAAATTCTAACAATAATGAAAACATTCTACTCCTGTTTTGGAAAGTTTTGAAACCATTTGGAAATTTTTAGATGAAACTTATAATGAAACATTTTTCCAGTATTTTTAAACATATTTTTACGTTTGCATAATTTCTAATTACAGAAATCTCAAATCCAAATTTTTTTATTTTTTATTTTTTTGCAACGCGAGCAGATTTTTTTCGGCATGTAAAAGAAAATTGAGTCGCAGAGATTAGCATCTTTTTCCTTTTATAAAACCTTCAAATTCAGATGATCCATCTCCACAAAAGCCGTTTTAAAAATAAATTAGAATGTTGAAAGGAAACTACATCTTTCTCTTTTCTTTTCTGCTGACGTTATCTGAAATATGGCTCTAAAATTGACAAGGGTGACAGCAAGAGAGGAAGAAAGCGAAAAATGTGATTCTCTCGGTTCCATGAATTTCCTTCTGATCGCATCATCTAATCAATCCAACAAAAATACCGGTCGTGAAACAAGGTAAGCAAATATTCAACAACTAAATTATTTTCCTACGTTCTTCATCTTATTTTGTTTATCGTATCTTAAAGTCAACATTGTACATAGAATTTGTAATCTAATCTAAAAAGGATGCATTGAAGTCATACATTCAAATATAAGGAAAAAAGGTTTGTACGATGTTAATTTGGACATTCCTAGTAGCTTCACTCATTAAGTTTCAATTAAAAAACTATACAACAATCGCAAATATTTATAAAAGGTTATCTTATGCTTAAAATTCTTTCTTAATACACCTGTAATTGTCCTAAAAAAACACGAGTCAGTGGTAAAGTTTGATTAATGTAAAAAGAAATCGAAATGTGTTATTTTATTTTTATTTATTTATTTCAGCTAATTTAAAGCGTTAATAAAAAGAAAATTTAAATTGAATTGACTTTTTTGTTCCGAATATTATCCTTATATGAATGAAAGTTTTATACCTTTCTATGTTCTTTTCTCAGGATTATCTACAATAACCAAGATAATTGCAGCAATTATAAAATAAATTCAAAAAGAAGATGCAAAATCACTGATTTTCAGTTCAGGCTTAGTGAATAAGATTGATGATGTAAATATTTGCTTAGCTGGAGTGTATTAATAGATAGACGGAGTAAAAGAATATCAGATAGAAGATAAAAACTGCGAAGCGAATGAATCCGTCTGTGAATCGAAAAGATGTCTAAAAATGAACCATATTTTATAGGACAACTATAAAGCTTTGAATTTTGAACGGCTGCCTTTTTCCCATTCAGGAATAAAGAATTAGGTTAATCAATCATAATTTACATCTCTCCAAGATAATACGCTTCCTCTTACAGGGTGATCCAAAAATCAGTTTTGCTTAGGTGTTAACAACTGAGATTCTTGAAATTTGAAATTTTAAGTATCCAATAAGGAAGCAACATTTTCAAGTCCATTGTTGGGAGTGTCTGTTATAAACAATTTGAATCAATAAATTGTAAAAAGTAATTACCGTAAATTTAAACCGTAATTTTTGGGGTATAATAAGCACACCCCCTCACTTTGACCCCCTTCTCCCCCAAATGATGTATGACGTTTCCGTTATCTGGCCTTCTGTGTAGGAGGTGTTGGTTCTGCTATTCAATTTCCGCGACATTTCAAGTTGGTGCCCAGGTGTTAACAATTGAGATTTTTGAAATTTGAAAATTTAACAATCCAATGATAAAGCAATTATTTACAAGTTCATTGTTGGGAGTGGTTGTTGTAAACAAATTGAAAAAAGTAATTGTTTCAATCAAGGCACTATAAAAAGAATATTCCTATTCTCCGCCATTTTCTCAACCGCGCATTGTGCGCCATTTCCTCAACCTGGGCTTCGAGTGCACTTAACAGGAGCTCAGCGGCTTGTCGCGGAACTCTATCCAAGTGATTTGCCTCGAAGGAACTGTTGGCAAAATCATTTTTTGCCTAAGGCGCTCCGCCATAGAAATGAGCAGATTCTAAAAAAGTTGAGAACCGCTGCTTTAGACTTTTCATATTTCCAAAAAAGTGAAGCAAGGAGAAGTATTTGGCTACGAAACTGTCATCATGGCAACTGGAAAGCAACAGCTAAGTCTGAACTTTGTGAGGTAAGTTTTACTTCCTACATTTACCAAGGCTTTTTCTGCTACAGGTTGGAAAGTCCCGTGCTAAGAGCGTTGGACATTTTTTTTTTCTCCGGCCGACGGAGCGGCGCTGCGAACACTGTAGTGGGGAGAAATTCTATCGTTCACTATGGATTAGTATAGGTTTTTTGTACTTACTGACTGAACTTTTTCTCAAATATTTTAAAGTTTTTGTTTCAAACAATCCGTGAAAAATGAAAACTTGTTTTGTGATGAATTGCAAAACGGCTTATAAGTCGTATGATCCGAATATTAAACTCTTTAGAGCTCCAAGCGATCCAGTTATTAAATGGATAAGAAATATTCCGCGATCGGATCGTGTATTGAGAGCGAAACATTATGTTCGTGAACTCCATTTTCAAGCCACGTTTCTCTCGAGAAATAGTAAGAAAAGCCTTGGTATTATTCGTTCATAAGAGGTTAGATTGCGTGACCCATGGCCGCCGCAGCATCCTCTCTTTTCGCGCTCTCAGTCTCTTCTCTCTCTCTCTCTCTCTTCTAAGCATTTCAACGTGAATTTTTTCGTTCGCTCCCCCCCCCCCCCTACGTTTTTCTCTTTCACTCACATTAAAACACACAGATGGGAAACTTACTATATCGCAATGTTAATCGTTTCTATGTAATGTCATACATCTCAGCCAATCAGGACAATAAAATCTGCCAGTCTAGGTGAGGGTGCGTGGTGATCAAATGTGACGTCATTTCTCAGTTTCGATTAGAATAAGACTTTAATTTTGTTTCGTTTTCGAAAACGATATAATTGAATTTCATCGTTATTTCTTTCGTTTTCACATAAGATTCATAACTGCTCTTCAGCACTGACGTTTCCTGTTCATCCTATTCTCCAACTTGTTTTTGGCAAATGAAATATTATCACGTATAGAGAAGAACAGCAAAAACAGTCTACGCATAAAAATACGGAATACATGTGCATTAAACTGTGGCAATATGGATGACGGAAATTGAGAGAAATAAAGTAGCATCATGGTTATTACATAAGGGAAACATTAAATCCACAACATTATATCAAGTACAAATGTTAAAAACGGAGATGATGACATGTGTTTATTTTATGTGTTAATATACGTACTTTAAAATAAATTATCGCTTTGTATATCATTATGCGTACTGGATGAGGTGGCGCCTATATTGCAGATGACGTTTTGGCCTCGATCACGTGGTAAAGTTTCACGTCTGTGCATTTTAATCTGTGCTCTTACTCGCATCTCAAGAGAAACGGGGCGGGAGGGGGGCCCCCAGACAATTTTCCGTCCTCTGCTATCATTTTATTTTCCTTAAATAAAATACTTATTCACTATACTAATGGATGAACTTACAACTAGATAACTAGAGTTATCTATGTAATAATTTAAATGTTGATTTTTGGATAATTGTATAATTTAATCCATTTACATCAATTATTATCAATTTATTTTCATCGACCACGTGGCTGGGTGATCGCCTCTGATGCCCGAGGGCGCAGGTTCGATCCCGGCCGAGGACGAAGAAGATTTTACGGGGGGGGGGGGGGGGGGGAGATCACGCACTTCCTTCGGAAGGGAAGTAAAGCCACTGGTCCCGTGTAGTCGTTTGCCGGCTACCACGTTAAAGAACTCTTCCAAGGCAAAGTTTGTGGCCCTATAACGCCGTCCTGAAATGACCATAGCAGTTGAAAAGGACGTTAATATACCAAACAAACGTTAATATAGCACTTTGTTTTTTCAGGTGTAACTAATGTAAAAGAATGGCAGGAGATCAACTTAACTTTGAAGAGAAAAAGTTTGTCCTTAAAGTTTATTGGAAGACTGAAAAACGCCACGGAAGTGCAAAGACGGTTCAGAAGGGAGTTCGATATACCGCCACCAACGCAACGTACCATTGCTCGCATCAGAGATAAATTTGAAGCAGATGGAACCGTTCACAACGTCAACAAGAAACGTTCTGGACGACCACGGACAACCACCAGCCCTGGAAAGGAAGAGCAGGTGCAGGAAGCCCTTATTCGATCCAAATGAACTGTTTCGTGACGTTTGCGAATCCATTGGTGGCGTTATCAGCTTTGGCTGGACAATGACGACCATCAATTTGAACATTTGCGAACATGATTCTTTAATTACATTTGTCTTCTGTAATTCAAGCCTTTAAACTTTTCTCTATGTTCATAAATAATGTTTTTATAGTCATTCAAAGTGTTAGTACATTTTGTTTAAGACACCCTGTATATTGACATTTCTCCAGAATATCACACAATGATGATTAAAGATAATTAAATTAAACACCACTATTATTAAATATACTTCATATAATTTAAGCAATGATTGGGAGATCTTCACTACATAATATAAAAATTGCTTTTAATCATTGTTTAATGATAACGATTAAAATTAACTATTTATTGAAGTTTAAAATGTTGAGGTGAAAATCAAATAAAGAAATCAAGGTAATTCAGTAAATCAGTGAAATTATATCAGCGATTTTTGTTACCAATTCTATAGGATGAATTAGAAATCTACCTGCTACACTGCCTTTTGCGACATCTGACGAGCCAAGAAAAAATAGGACTAAACTTTGCTTTCCTACGTGAGAGAGACAGATCCTAAAACTCGAAAGTCACTTGACCATCTTAGTCCAACCAATAATGTATCCGTCATTGTTTGCATTTTGGATTTTAATAATCATTATTTTTTGGTATTTAGAAACAATTAAGGTTACATTGGTCAGGTGACTTTTGAGTTTCAGGGCCTGTCTTTCTAGTTGGCTTTGACTTTGCTCGAGGCCAACGAGATAAAGGCCTGGAATTGGAAAAGTCACCTGATCATCAGGGTGCTAGCCAATGACATATATTAAAGATAGACTCCGAAGCAACTGTTGTTACTTGAAGCAAATTGGGAAGCTCTAGGCCCTGAACATCGGGGTGGTAGCAACAATCCAATCTTCATTGTCTCCATCTTGGATGTTAACAATCAGTGCTTTCTATATCATTGGATGATAAAAATCCGTGACTTTTGAATGCCCTGGCCCAACGCCTCCTAAAGATAAGGCCTAAACGCGAAAACGTCATACATCATCATCCCGAGACTAACGAGAAATACAGGCTCCGGCACTGAAAAGTCACCTGATCAAAATAGGTCTAGCAACAATCCAACCTTCATTGTTTCCAACAAAGAAAAAAACGCTGATTAATGAAATACAAGATGGCAACAATGAAAATTACATTGTTAATAGACCTATCTTGGTCAGGTGACTTTTCAGTGCCGGAGCCTGTCTTTCTCGTTAGCCTCGTCATCATCCCGAGGCCTACGAGATAACAAGGCCTGGAAGCGGAAAAGTCACCTGACCATCGGGGTGCTAGCAACAATCCAAACTTTATTGTCTCCATTTTGGATATTAACAATCAGTATTTTTTCATTTGTTGGAAACAATGAAGATTGGATTGTTGCTAGCACCCCGATGATCAGGTGACTTTTTCGCTTCCAGGCCTTGTTATCTCGTAGGCCTCGTCATCATCCGAAGACATGTTTAATCGCATTTCTACCAATATTAAGCCCTAAATTGTCTTCGCATGATGATGTAACAATGTCTGATGTTTTCGCGCTCAGGCCTTATCTTTAGGAGGCGTTGCCTGGCCTTCTCTCGTTGGCCTCCACTTTGCTCATGACCAAGATGGGTCTATTAACAATGCAACTTTCATTGTTTCCATCTTGTATTTTAACAATTAATGTTCTATCCTTTGTTGGAAACAATGAAGATTGGATTGTTAATAGACTTACCCTGATCAGGTGACTTTTCAGTGCTGGAGTCTGTACTTCTCGTTAGCCTCGACTTTGCTCGAGGCCAACGAGATAACAAGGCCTGGAAGCGAAAAAGTCACCTGAACAACTGGGTCTAGCAACAACCCAACCTTCATTTTGTTGGAAATAATGAAGGTTGGATTGTTGCTAGCACCCAGTCGGTCATGTGACTTTTTCGCTTCCAGGCCTTGTTATCTCGTTGGCCTCGGACTTTGCTCGAGGCCAACGAGAGACAGGCCAGGGCACTCTAAAGTCACATGATAATCGGGGTCCGGCCAACAATTCATCTTTCATTGTCTCCATCTTGGATTTTAACAATCGGTAGTTTTTCGTTTGTTGGAAACAATGAAGGATGGATTGTTCCCCGGACCCCGATGAACATGTGACTTTTGAGTGCCCTGGCCTGTCTCTCGTTGGCCTCGACTTTGCTCGTAGCCTACGAAAAAGACAGGCCCCGGCGCGGAAATGTCACCTGACCATGGTTGGCTGATCAACAATCCAACCTTCATTGTTTTCAACAAACGAAAAAATACTGATACTTAAAATCCAAAATGGAAACAATGAGGGTTACATTGTTATTCAGCCTAGGATGATCAGGTGACTTTTCCGCGCCGTGACCTGTCTTTTTCGTCAGAAGCGGCTAGCAACACGGTAGAACATGACGTCATGGCAAGTTCCTGTAACCGGCCGAGGGGAAACCAACTGCCCCCTGTAACCAAATAGGTTGGGGTATATATCAATTATTTACTCCCGGAGGGGGACGTCGTAGACAGAAAACAGTGACCAATGAGTCTCATGTTCTACCGTGTTCTACCTCATGTTCTACCTTTTTCGCCATGACGTCATGTTCTACCGTGTCGCTAGCCGCCAGTTTTTCGTCGGCTACGACTTTACTCGAGGCCTACGAAATAACAAGGCCTGGAAGCGAAAAAGCCACCTGACCATATCAGTCCGACCAACAATCAAACCTTCATTATTTTCAACAAACGAAAAAATACTGACTGTTAAAAACCAAGACTGAAATAATGATGGCTACATTGTTATTCGGACTTCTACGGTCAGGTGACTTTTCCGCTTCGAGGCCTGTCTTTCACTGGCGGCTAGCGACACGGCAGAACATGACGTCATGGCGGAAAATGGAAGGGAGAGCGCAGAAAAGACTTTCGCACAGGCCTTTTACAATCTGGCAGGCCGTGTTTAAATTTAACAAACTTTTACCACTCTCGGCGCTTCGCGCCTCACGTCGGCCCTGCGGGCCTCATTCAATGAGGCTCATTGGTCACTGTTTTCCGTTACTCGAACGCCTTCGGCGTTCTGTCTACGACGTCCCCCTCCGGGGGTAAATAATTGATATATACCCCAACCTATTTGGTTACAGGGGGCAGTTGGTTTCCCCTCGGCCGGTTACAGGATCTTGCCATGACGTCATGTTCTACCGTGTCGCTAGCCGCTTCTTGTCTTTTTCGTTGGCTTCGACTTTGCTATAGTGACGTCACGCGATTTTCCGTAGAAAAAGCTTTGCATTTACAAAGGAAACGTCTAAAACGCTCTACCTAGAGTCTTTTACAAAAATTTACAAAAGAAAAAACAAAATTTCCTATCAAATTCTACTTGTGAATAAATTTAAAACATAATTGTCTACACTTGTATATTTGATGCCTTTTAAAGTATATTTGATTTTATGTTTTATTTATAATTTACATAAAATCAGCGATGGACTATGTCACAAAAGTATGGTGTTTCAAAAATCTAACAATCAAAAATCTAACAAACACGATTATACAATCGGGTGGGTTATTTCTAGTTTTATGTATTTTTAGCAATAAACTCAAATATTTAGAAACTTCCAATACATCGGGAAAAAAATAAAACTGATGTTTAGTATCAGGAAGGTTTTCAAAACTATATGAAATCAACTTCTGGTTTGGTGTTATTTGCCCTTTAATCTTTCACAGCTTCATGTCAAATTGTAGACATCACGACTTTAACAAAGACTCCACGTACTCGGACTATCATGTTGTAATGGTGTGGGGGTCGTTTGGATGGCACTCAAAATCAAACCTGTGCATGATTAGTGGATAGATAACAGCAGGCAATGATCAGCCAATGTATCAGGAAATGTTAGAGAATTTTCTTTTGTCTTTTGCTGAACAAATGGGAGGACCCTTCTTTGAATTCCAACTACATAATGTCCCCATCTATCCAAATAATGACCAAAAATGGGATTGCGTATACCTTCTATGTAGTGCTCTAGTTTCAATTGTTACAACAGTAACATTGTTAAAGTCAGAATGGTCAGAAGAATTTAAAATGTTGCAACATTTTTATTTGTAGATAGCAAAGGCATTTTTCCTTCATTAAAAAGTAGTGTCCATTTATTAATAACATGATTTTTTTTTCATCATCATTGTTTTATTGGAGCCAAATTAAAGAAAAAAATTACTTGAAGTTTCTAAGCTACTTCCATCATTTGCAGAGAAGGCCAGCGTTGGTTTCTGCTGTCAGATTGTGAGTTCCTGTGTTCTATTGTCAGATTCAAACACAGCCTGGCTGTCATTCATGCCTCCTTCTCCCTGTCAATTTAGTGGTTTGGCCCGCTTCTTTAATTTCCCCCCAATAAAGCACTGATTTTTAACATTCGATTATTTTTTCTAAGAAAACTACAAAACATACAGGTAAACAACTAAGTGCAATTGAAACTACACGTGTTTATCTACTTTAACACATAGGCACCTTGACGACTTAAACATTATTCTCAATGCTGTATCGTTCAGTCTCAAACCTCTGACCACCCAGAAACCTCTTCATGGGACCAAAGAGATGGTAGTTCGAGGGCAGTAAGTCCGCCCTGTAGGTTGAGTGGTCCAGAACCTCCCAATCAAAATTTACCAGTTTTGCTTAGACGACGTTGGCCATATGCGGGTTGGCGTTGACGGTTGACCCACGAGGCATGAACTCTACAAGTATGATGCCATGTTTATCACAATAAACTTTAAGCATAATCTTCCGAGCTGAAAGAGAAACTTTGAATTTTTTGCGAATCGGACAATGTGGATTCCACACCATGCTTGCAGTTTTAGGCTCAGGTGTGAAGTGCAAGACCCAGAACTCATCTCCCGTGACAATGCATTCAGAAATGCATTTTCCTCCTGCGGTTTGTTCTTGTATCAGACTTTATGGAATCCAACGAGATCAGATTTTACAGTATCAGACTTTATGGAATCCAATCTTCTCATGCACCATATCACATGCAGATCCATAGGATATGTGAAAGTTTCACTCACTTCTTTCAAAAAATGAGTCGGTTTTCTCTGATTGTGTTGTTAATATCCTCGATAATGGCTGTCGCCGCTGATGTAAGCTGCCCAGAACACTGTTTATCGACAAGGCTAACTCTTCCTTCCCGAAACTTTTTACACCATTTATCCATTAATTTTAGTGGGTTTTTTACCTTTTGCGAGAAGAAACTTATAACAGCTTGCTGTTCTTCCACTGTGAATAATGCGATAGCGGCGACCATTTGTAAACGACTGGTAGCACCTAGAGCGCGTGCACAGGAACACTTCTTGTTATGCAATGTCTGTGCATGTACTCAGCCTTATTTTTGGCTATGTTAACTTTTACCGAACGACTATATTTCTATCGTAATGTTAACTTTTACACATTACAAATCGGTTCATCTGATGAAAAAAAAAAAAAACTGCGGAAGGACACGATATTATATATTATGTCTGATAAGCAACGTTTTCGGTGACGTCACTCAACTGAACCGAGGCCAACGAGAGACAGGCCAGGGCACTAAAAAGTTACAAGATCGTCGGGGTCCGGGCAACAATCCAGCCTTCATTGTTTCCAACAAACGAAAAATTACTGATTGTTAAAATCCAAGATGGAGACAATGAAGGATGAATTGTTGGCCGGACCCCGATGATCATGTGACTTTTGAGTGCCCTGGCCTGTCTCTCGTTGGCTTCGCAACTGAACGTAGCCTACGAAAAAGACACGCCCCGAGACTGAAAAGTCACCTGACCATAGTAGTCCGAATAACAATCAAACCTTCATTGTTTCTAACAAACGAAAAAACACAGATTGTTAAAATCCAAAATGGAGACAATGAAAGTTGGATTGTTGCTCAGACTACTATGGTCAGGTGACTTTTCAGTGCCGCGTCCTGTCTTTCTCGTCGGCTGCGCAACTGAAGCTGAGACATGGTATAGTAGGTGTTGGTTTTACTGACTAACTTACATCGTTGCTTTTGGCGTGTCTCAATTTTGCCTTCAAGGAAATGAACCGATTCGTGTAGAATTTCTATCATGTTCATATTTTGATACTAAGCAGTGTAATGGCCTTCTTTGATGCTTTATATTTTTAATTCTACGATTTTATGAAACCTATTTTTTTACGCAGTGATCCATTTTACGACTGGTTTTAGAATTTACTTAGATGTAAAACAGTTTCGTTGGTTAATTAAGCTAAATTCAGATGTTGTATTCACTCTTTGGTCTCGTATTAAACGATAGTCGCTTAGCACCGAAGTTCTTAGTGGGTAAATGAAAGGTCGTCTCCAAGTTCATCTTGTAAGTAAATTTACAGTTTAGTTACTTTTCGGTTATAATATTCTGGTTTCAGAGAATTCTGGAGGAAACGTTTCCTGTTTGGTTGAGCTATACTGTATCACTACTGTTGTAGAAGATGAAGCATGGTGGCTGTTCAGACGAAAAGCAAAACGAATTAATCATACTTTATATTTGTAAAGGAAAAACATTTCTATGAAAAAAATGAAGGAAGTATACGAAGATAATTTCCCAGCGTATGATACTTTGAAAAAGAGGAAGAATCACTGCAGCATGGCAATACAGAAGGACCAAAAAATGGAATACCACCGGCATGTAATACACATTCTAGGAAGTGAAAATCCGGAATTCCAGAGCCACCAACGAACCTTCAATTAACACGTTTGTTTCTTCGACCCCTCTCTTTCCCTGACAGGTTCAACGGATCGAAGCCAGGCATTACAATTTCCCGTCGCCCTGTCGGAATCGATTCGCTTAGCCAGAGAAAGGGAATAGAATTTATCTCCTTCGATAAGAATTAGTAAACTTTCTATAAGCAATTCTTTAAAGCCGATCTCCGCTTCTGCAAAAAAGCAAACCAGAGTTGAAGCACGTTCGGAATAAACTTTCGTCATACGGCAATAACATTGATCCATTTGATGACTTTTAAAAACTAATTTTGACTTCTATGAGAACAATAATTTTCCATTAACCAGACGTGTTCATTCAAATGTTGAATGCTTAAACGGAAAATAAAACATATCTGAATAAAATGTCTTTTGTGATCACATAAATTTCTAGCCATTTAAAAATGCATGGAACTCTCTCCAGAACTAATTCACTATTTATTTCCTCGTTCTAGTCGTAGTTGTCCCCAGCTACTGACAGATTGTGTACTTCATACCGGCAATACGCAACTTTCGAAAACGAGTTTTTCAAATAAGACTGGTAGCCTAACCTAACTTAATCTAACCACCATCATCAATTTATTACGCTTCCACATAAGAGATGATTCGAAGCCTAGCTTTTTTTCTATTAATTATATCCGTCATTATTATACGACCAATAACTAAAAGTAGTGGACTATGTTTTCGTCCACACCAAATCCAAAAATTTATTTTCATTGTAATGGACTATAAAGATCATGATTCAAAAAAGATAAATTGAAATTTTGCACAAAAGAGTCCCTCTATATATAGTATGCACCGTACGTATTATGACCAATTTTGTGAAGCTAACATCTCGAAATGGGAAACAGTATAATCAAATAAAATTAATATAATCTTAGAGGATCCCTTATACTGTGGCTTGATGTATTTTTAGACGAGGCCTTTTAGGAGAAATGGTTGTATGTATACTAGCGAATACAAGTCAATAAACTCGACATTTATGGACTCCTTCCTTCATTGAGACGAACAATTTTTGTTAAGAACTTGATGAGCTCTGATGAGCCATTTGAGAATTATGAAGGTTTTTATTTTTTAAATGTTACCTTTAACGGAGGGCAATAATTGTCGAAAAGCCAAGATTTTTTCAAATAATGAAACTCGCAAGGGAATCCCTCGAACATGTATGTCACAGATTTCCACCGAATTGAAATCTGTTACTCATCTGAAGCTACTATACATAGGTGCTTGCAAAACAAGAGAGTGTGAAATTGTGTTTCTTTCAAAATAAACCGCGAAAACGAAAAACTTTCAGCATACATAGCCATACAAGGACTCCATTGTTAAAGCGGTTAGGCTATGTGGGGTTCCCTTGTCAGTGGAATTATGTACAGCGAAGCAGATGGAATATTTTAGCACAATAATCTGCACACACAATTTTCTTAGTCCAGAAGACATCATATTCACGCAACATTTTAAGTCTGTCCCCTTCATACATTTTACATTTTTTACGTAGAAGGTTGAAATTTGGAATATAGTACCAAATTCCACTTCCCGAGATAGTTTAGTTTTGTAATCGTTGACTTAAAGTAAATAAATCTCCTTTAATAATAGTTTATATAAACAAACAACTCAGGCAACCGAAACTCCCAGGACCGATGGGAGTATAAAAGGAAAGCATTTGTTTTTAAAAGAAGCCTTTTGTTGTTAGGGTTAGATGAGGTTGCTAAGGAAGCCTCTGTTTGCTAAGGCAAGACGTACGTGTAACGGAAATATGTATTTCAAAATGCATAAATGTACCTGAAAAGTTAAATGGGCAGAGTAAAAATTCTCTATATATTCGAGCATATAAGAATCCTTTAGTTAGTAAACATTCCTATTTAATGAAATGAGCGGCAATTATTGAAGCGTTCCGTGTAAGGGTCTATTATTTCTTCATAATCTATTGCTAAAGCGTTTCTACGTAAGCATGTTGCCATGTGTAATTTTTTTAAAGAGTGGTAGTGGAAGAATAAACTGATAAAGATGGAGTTAACAAAGAAAAAATAAGGAGCTTATTCCGTATAACTTACACAGAATGTATAAATATACAGAGGGAGGCATTTATCTTGAGACAACTGAATATCTCGGAAACAAAGCATTGTACGAAAAAATGTCCAAAATCAAAAGTAAATTATTTCGCGGGGGAAATTCATTAGTTAAGAAATTACCCCTCCTCCTTGTGAGGGGGCCTGGGGGGGGGGTAACTTTTAAATCTTAAATAGGAACCCCTATGTTTAATGGTATATTCAGATTGTACACAATATTCGAGAAATGTTTTATTCATGGTGTTTTTGCAACTGATCCAACCGTTTATGAGATAGAAGCCCTGAAAGTGTGGAACTTTTAAAGTTTTGAACGCAATTTTATCAATGAAGACAAAGAGATAGAGAGAGGGTCTTACAGACATTCCTATTCTACTTTTTAATGGTCTTTAAGAATCCCAAGTCAGAATGTCAAAAATTCAAAATTTTTACACAAGTAAATTTTTGGGGGCTGCAGTCCTATGGAGACAGAGTCAACGCGTGTGTATTGGTGTTTTTACAATTGATCTTAATAGTTCTTGGATCATTTGAAAAAACACCAAGAATAAAACATTTCTCGAATATTGTGCACAATCTGAATATACCATTAAAAATAGGGGTTCCTATTTAAGATTTCAAAGTTACCCCCCCCCCCAGCCCCCCTCACAGGGGGGAGGGGGGTTAATTTTTTTAATAATGAATTTTCCCCGCGAAATAATTCACTTTTGAATTTGGACATTTTTTTCGTACAATGCTTAGTTTCCGAGATATTCAGTTGTCTCAAGATAAATGCCTCACCCTGTATATAGCCTATCATTTGCCAAAATCAAATAGAAGCAGTTCACCAGCAAAATAATTCATTTAATTTAGTTTACAGTTTATTTAAATATTTAATATGGCTCTGAAAACTCTAGGCCATAGAATCTTTCTAGTTGAAAAATATTTAAGTGGCTACGCTTCAGTGTTGACGGTAAGTATACGTAACTCAACACGGCGTAAGAGAAAGTAGATTCGTAAACCACTTGAGTCAACGTGCCTTTATTTCAGCTGCCCAACTGACGTCTTCAAATGCTACGGAGAGCAACATATATAATCTAAATTATCGCCCGTATTATACATGTTTATTATTCAAAAACTATTACAGATTTTAACTTGATATTTTTATTCACAAAGGGCGAGGTCAAAATTGCAAACACCGAGTTGGGTTCGTAAAGCAATGATTATTGCTCGATTGTTAACGTATATTGACCATCGTAGCAACAATGATTTTTTCACTAACTCAACTCGGTGTTAGCATTTTTGACCTCGCCCACAGTAAAACTCAAAAAGTTTCTTGCCTCGCGTGAGTTGATAATGGAACACGCGGTTGGCGCGTGGTACCATTGTTGGCACGTTGTTCCATTTTTCGCAAGACGCAGTAAACAATGTCGAGTGCTCAAAAAAAAGCTCAATGCGTGTTATGCCTTGCGGAATTTAAGTCAATGATTACAGTTCAGAGAACGTTCAAAACAAAGTTTAAAAAGGATCCTCCAAATCATAAGCCAATTAAGCTATGGCATGAAAAATTTTTAAACACAGGCAGCCTGTTTGTCAGATCGTCGAACGGAGGAAAAAAATAAAAGAGAAAAAGTCGACGATCTAACTAGAAAACCAGATCGAGGGAGAAGTAGGAGCAAGAGAAAAAAATACGCGCTAGAGAAGAAATCGAATCCCCTGCCACCCCAGGAAGAAAGTAGAAGATGCGCGAGAGTGAGAAGGAAGAAACCAAGCCGCGGATTGGTGGAAAAGGGGGAGGCGCAAGAGACAGAAAAAAAGAAGAGAGAGAGAGAGAGAGAGAGAGAGAGAGTTCAGAAACCAGAGGGAAAGGACGGAAAAGGGAGGAGACGAATAGAAACACGTTGGCCATAGGAGAAAAGGGAAGGAAAGCCGAGAAGAGAAGCAGAGAAAATATTCTCATTATGTTACAAGGAACAAGGCGCTTTCCGCGAACTCAATAGAGGAAACGAACGAGGGAGAGACAGGAGAGACTTCGACGGAGGAGGAGCTTGACCATATTACACTAGCCACGACTGACTTCAGTAGCTCGACGTCTGCAAGCAACGCAGCGAGCCTACCTAGCGCCCCAGACCTCTTGTATTCGGACACAGATCGCTTCGCGAGTGCGCGCCAGGCCGAGATCTCGAGCTGCGAGCCGCGCTCGGCTTTAACGTCTCCGGCACAGGGTACTGTAGACGATATTCATTAGTGGCTATTTCTAGTGGAATTAATAACGATTAATTTCTTTAAATTAGGGAATAATCTTTCTCTTTAATCCAAACTGTCCTTGTTAAAAACTGGAAGCAGTTTTCTGTCATTGCTTCAGAAACTTTAATACTATTTTTTTTTGGTTGGAGTCAACTAATATATGTGTATTCTTTCATATATTTTACAGTACTGGACAACGCTCCAATAAACCCCCAGGGTTCGTCGCCTACTTCAATAGCTGTGCCATTCAACCTAGGAACTCGACGCCATTGGCAATTCCAGCAAATAGTGATCGAGGCCTTCATCCCGAACAGGACTAGAACGAATACGATGTTAACTGAACCTCAATATTTTTCATATAATTTTGTCAAATATTTAAACGGATGAAAATTTTTACATTTGCTTGTAAAGTTTCACCATCAAGTACATTAAACGTAATGATTTCAATTACTCAGTTTTTCGTCCCTCTCCCTTCTCTTTACACGACTAGTGATAAGTTCTAATTATAATACGAATTTTATTAAAGTCAATTTAAAGTCGTGAAACTGTTACACAAAAAAGGTGCTGGTAGACCTTCAGCGACACCACAGAGAGTAGAAAAGGTCAGGGAGGCGTTCGATCGTAGTCCCCGTAAATCACTTCGCCAAGCGGCTCGTCAACTAGATATGCCAATGACATCCGTACAAAAAAAGAGTGAAGCACTGCCTTCGTCTTACACCCTACAAAATCCATATGATGCATGAACTGAAATCAGATTACCAACCGAAGCGCAAGAAGTTTGCTAAGGATATGCTCCAAAAAGTCGACAATGATACCACCTTCTTTGAGGACATTTGCTTTCTGATGAGGCAACATTCCATACTTCCGGAACAGTAAATCGACACAACTGCCACATTTGGGGCTCACAAAACCCCCACGTTCTAAGGGAGCATATACGCGACAGCCCAAAGGTTAATGTTTGGTGCGGTTTAATGCATGATCGAGTAATCGGACCTTTCTTTTTCGCTGAAGACACCATTACCGCTGCAAACTACCTAGATATGCTAGAGAACTACCTGATTCCACAGGTGGAAGAACTGTAGCCCAACATTGTCTACCAACAAGATGGAGCACCTCCTCACTGGGGCCTGCAAGTTTGGCAGTGCCTTGATACGAACTTTCCAGGACGATGGATTGGAAGGGATGAGCCAATCCCTTAGGCCCCTGGCTCACCCGATGCGAAACCCTGGATTTTTTCTTCTGGGGATATGTTTAAGATAGAGTGTACAAAGCAACGTTGAAGACATTGAAACTCTGAAGAACAGAATAATTGAAACAATCGCTGAAATCACCCCGAAATGCTAGCCCGAGCATGGGAGGAAATCGAGTTTCGCTTTGACGTCCTTCACGCCATAAATGGGGGGCACATTGAAATTTATTAAGGCATACTAAGAAACTTTTTGATTTTTACTTTGTGAATAAAAAAATTCATGTTAAAATCTGTAATAGTTTTTGAGTAATAAACATGTATGATACGGGTGATAACTTAGAAAAACCCTGTTTAATATATGAATAAAATGAATTAACGCACAGTTCAATAACTCCCTATTCTTTAAGGGAGAAGGAGAATGTCTTATTCTTTAAAGTCGTGATATTTGCGAAAGTCAAAATTAAGCAAGAATATAATTGTCCCTTCACTTGTGGGCAAGAAGGAATACTACTTTACTCTATTAGCTTACGTTGTATTTAACCAGTTCAGTCTATTTCATGGAACGAATCAAAATAAAGTCTAGACCAAATGGCACACAAATGCTTACGATATCAAAGTTCGCTGTAATTCAATTCCACAAATGTTTGGCGAACGATCCTCTCGGACAAGACTACTTGAAACGTAGCAGATATGATGAACTTCAGTGGGGATACGACAATGCGTGTAATATCCAGTTCATTTGGAAAGAAGCACTGGCTCTATTCTCGGCGCACACTAACCTTATCAAATTCCCGACCAATAGTCGTGGCTGCGCCGGAGTCTGGCTCGCTCATTCCAAATTCTTTGAGGTCCGTTGTTTGCTTGATTCTTCCTCTATGAGCATAACGAGCGTCCTCGCTCCTTTCTCCATTCCGTTGGATTAGATTTAACCTATTACTCTTATTCAAGCTTTCCGGACGATTTTTCTTCCGTTCTCTCCCATTCTACCTTAACCTCGAGAACCTTCTCTCACCTCTCCTCCCGTCATCCTCCTCGCTAACTACGTCTTCGTTATTACGTTTCTTCCGTTGACGTTCCTCCTGACGACCTAGCTTTATATGCAATGTTTGCATACATAGTAAGAAAAATGCCTGGACTAAGCATTGAAAAACTGAAAGCTGGAATTTTTGATGAGCCTCAAATAAGGCAGCTCATAGAGGATCGTGATTTGTCAGCCGTAATGAGTGAGGTTAGCGAAGCGCGTGGATGTCATTTTTTTGGGTTATTGTATGTAGAAAAGCATATATTGGTTTCGCTCTGTTTGTGTGTCTGTCCGTCTGTGTGTCTGTCCGTCTGTATGTCCGACGATTACGCGCGAACGCTTTAACTTTTTCAAATTCTGCTTTCGCTCTTCGATAGAGACCTTTCCTGAGCTCACCTGATTAGTTTGTGATTGAAATTGGTCTACAGTCACGTGACTATTGAGACCCCCCCCCCCCCACCATTAATTTTTTTTTTTTTTGCAGTATAAGGCGTGTAATATGTCATTCGAACGGGAATGACGGGCACAAGACGAATATAACATTCTTTTCGATTTTCAAAATGCTACGTCTGAGAAAATGACCCCCAAAAAGTACTTCAATAACCCCTTATTACGAGCTTTAGCTAAAGCTATATATAAGAATTCAAGCTTAATCGGTATCTTTATGTGTCCGGGCGGCCATCGTTTGCACGAAAACGTGAAAATGGAAGAACTTCACTGTGATATATCAACTTTTGATGAGCTCTCGTGAACCCCTCAAGCATGTGCACAAATGTTAAGAATATGAACTCAGGGTATGTAATGTATCAATCGATTCCTACTGACGAGTCATAAGTGAATACAGTGTTACTTTTTTGTTTATCATTTAAGTATTGTTGATGGCACGTGCTTATTATGAAGCTTTGTCGATGCACGTGATCATCTCGTTTTAAAATTCAGTGCTGTTAGGCCTATTGTTAAATGTGGCTAATTAATGTTAGGCCTGTTGTTAAAAATGGCTAATTAATGTTAGGCCTATTGTTAAAAATGGCTAATTAATATATTAGGCCTATAATTAAAAATGGCTAATTAATGTTAGGCCTAAAGTTAAAAATTGCTAACAATGTTAGGCCTATAGTTAAAAATGGCTAATTAATGTTAGGCCTACAGTTAAAATGACTAAATAATGTTAGGCCTATTGTTAAAAATGGCTAAATAATGTTAGACCTAATGTTAAAAATGGCTAAATAATATTAGGCCTATTGTCAAGATGGCTAATTAAAGTTAGACCTATATTTAAAAATGAAGTGAGTGTGGATAGAATCAAAGGTATTTCCATTGTTTATTTAAACCAAGTGCAAGTAAAAGTGAAATATTCAAATTTAAAATTACATCTGGGTCACAGCTAAAGCTCCTTGGAATGCTTAAAAGATTTTTCCCGACAATGCTTTGAAACAATGATTTTTGTTTCCTAACGTTTACGGTAACTTTGATTAAGAAGGGATGAATGGCTCTAGCAGTGGAAAGAACATAGGATTAAAACATTTAGACGTGAGAGCATTTCATTTCTCATTTCGCGCGTGTTTGGAAAGATTCGTGTGACCGCTGCAATCGAACACGTAAATTTACATGCAGTTTTCGCCATGGCTGTATATAAAAATATTACTGTAATATTAAACAAACAATTATTATATTATTCTTTTCAGCATATTTGAAAATCGTTTTACGAGTTATATTCTTGTTAGAAACTTTCTTGGCAACCGCAAAGCTGAAAACTACGTTGAGCTAGTAAACAATATTCTCAGTAAATTCAGAGAACTTGGATGTAAAATGAGCATAAAAGTTCATTACTTACACAGCCACTTGGACCGTTTTCTAGAAATTTTGGGAGATGTAGAGGAAGAGCAAGGTGAAAGATTTCACCAGGATGTCATAACAATGGAAGAAAGTTACCAGGGAAGATAGGATGATCACATGATGGCAGATTACTGCTGGAGTTTGCAAAGAGACTGTACCAACATGACTCATTCAAGAATGCCCCAAAAGAGAAGCTTCTATAGTGTTAACTAAGATTTTCTTTCTTCTACAACTGATTCTTTTGAAGAATAAATACTTATTGTAGTCATGGTTGTGGGTCTTCCATTTTCGTTGGAACTATTCATAACGATTGTATCTCTCGATGGTAAGTTTTCTCGAAGTCTATTAAAAGGTCTATGTGTATTATATTTTAGAAATTATTTCCATTGCTTTTTGAAGAAATTGATTTACTTAATTTTTGATCAGTGTTTACTTGGCTATTTTCTCTTTTGATTCATCAGTTACAACTCATTGTTTCTTTTAACATAGCCTGTTAAACTATTATTACGAGCGTATTACGAATTTCTTAATGATTATTTTTCGTGCTCCAGGGTGAAATTGCGTGTTCTCGTCTCGAGCAGGCTCGGGGATTATTTACTTGTCCGTGGGATTTTGCTGCCCAGATTGAAGTTAGTTTTGTTTGAGGGCATTGAGCTTGTAAGTGGTCTTACACGGATATCTCTTAGGACAGGTGTACGATTCCAAAACAATTCCGAATTTTAGGCTGGATTGGCCAGGAAAACTTGAATCTCCTATGGCATCTACTCTTCACTTTCGTTAGTGTAAATGGAGATCTTTTGCGACCCGGACACAAGGCTCTTTGACGATGATAAAATGTCGGCTTCGGACTAAAATTCTCGTGGAACGTAGCTTCGGAACATGCTTCCCGAAATTTAAACGAAGTACTAGTCCGTATGGAATGTCCGGTAAGCGTTTCCCGAATGCCATGGATGAACGTTCCGACACTTTCTTTACGGAGACAGATCCAGATACTGGTTTTCAAGGCAGTTCGCAAGCTCCCAAAAAAAAAAATGAATTTGGTGCTGAGTCCGGTTAGGGACCATTTCCCTACTCCTGTGTAGATCGTTATCGCCTTATATCGTTGTTGCCCACCATTTTTGACAGGATTGTCATTCTAGCTTGCCATCCTATGCAAGCAAATTGATTTAACCGTCATTGCAAGAATTCGCTTCGGTTGTCTACACGAAGCTTGGTCTCCCGGTTTTATCGTGAACCGTAAAAGCCACCTTCATGGACATAGCGTTAGTGCGAGCGTTTATTCTGAGTGGAAATCTTCCCATTCTCAATTGCGGTTTTCCTAATGCTTAAAATCAACATCCGTCAACTTCTCTATCTTCGTAGTGCCACCAGGTTCTAGTGCCTTGTGAGAATTGGCCCCCTCTTTTCAGCCTTAATTATGCCTTTCTTCCCTTTTTGGTTTTTATTTAACTAATGCTTTTTTCCAGTTTGATGCCTCCTAGGAATTTCGCCTACCTCATTTCTCCGGTATCTTTTATGTGTTGTCCGTCTTCGTTGTGCCGTGGTCCCTACGTTGTCGTTTGTACGTGTTAGTTGATTAGTTGTTGTTCCCATTATCATGGAAAGTTATGTTAATGTTGTTGGATTTTGAGGTAAGCTAATTTCCTTTTATTGATTCATTTTTTTCCTTTTACCCCCGTTTCTTTTTAAGCATATGCTTACATTGGCTTTAGTTGTTTTTCTTTTAAATGTTTTGTTTTAATATTTCTTTTCTCTTCCCCCCCCCCCTTTCCCCCGGGGGACGGGGGGTTCATCTCCGCCACAGTTTTTTTTTTGTTTTTTTTTTTCCTTGACTTAGACTCCGCCCGGATTAATACTTTCGTCCAGCTATCTCTTCCTGATGTCGTGCTTTGTCATTTCGAGTGGTGAGCGCCTACGTTTCCGTTTTAGTCGTCTAGCTTCTTCGTTTCTGTGGGGACTCGAGTTTGTCTTGCTTCGATTAGCCATCAAGATGATGTTCGGTTTACTGTGGAGCAACGGCGTTTTATCTGAAATCTGTTTATTTTCCTACTTCATTCACTAAAATTTGTTGATCGTTTGTACTTTTATTTCATTTCCAAGCAGGAGTGCGATTCGACCTGTGTTACTCGTGCCGTTGGTGCATTTCTTCATTCCTCTACGGATCTTTTGGCAAGGTCACCAGTGAATTACCTCCTTCAACACAGAAATTGTTTGGGCTTTTGGCCTGTACTTTTACCAATCTGCACACATGAAGCAATTATTTTATTATCAATAATTGTTAACTATTATACCTTGAATTTTACAATCCTTTTATTGCAATAAAAAATCAATTTTTGCTTGGACCCCCTTCTCTCTAATTTCATGCACCCCTTTTCAACTAATTTAAGAAATCAATTTACAAAGGGTCTCATTGTGGAAGGATTCCTTGTTAAGATTAATTTTGGGCATCTTTTAGTTGGACCATCAGAGGTCTGACTTTATAATTAACGCCTTCCCCCCGCATACCTCTCGTTTGGAGAGAATTTCTTTTTCTAGCCGACTAAATCTAAAAATCTTATTTCATTACCCCCTTTGGTTGTACGCGCCATAAATGGCACGTAACAAACAACATGCCTAACAAAAATTAACTATTGATAATGTAAGGCGTAAGTAATTACATGCCATATCTAAAAGTTTCCAGTGAACCATAATGATACCACTAAAACACGCACCATTGAACCAATTTTGACGCCTCACAAAGAACATCTCTCGTATAATACTTTGGTTTTGATTGGCTTACAGATGTTGGAGTTACGGAAGTGAGAGTTAGAATAGATCATCTGATCTTTACGGTATATAATCTACACCTTACAGAAATATGTGTAAAGACATGAAATTATCTCCTGTTTACCACAGAAAACGTCCAAAATGTCTGGATTTCCAGTTTCGTGCATACTTTTTGCCAAAGTGTGAAAATTCCTTTAGGAAAGATCAATATTACTAGGAAGTTTGAAACAAATTCCTCCAGTGTGTAGTTGTGGGGGTAGGAGTCACATGGTTTTTAAAACTATTAACGTTTTCAAATGGCAACATGTTCTATGCCATGCGAACGGAAATGACGAGAAACCAAAGAAGATAGATGGACATATCGGGAAAGAAATCACACACAATTTCATATCCTGATCATCTTTGACTCCCTTACTACCTCCCTCACCGTGATCTGTTTAATTCCTTCTCTCCCATGCATTATTCACATTTGTGTCTGAATTTAATAATTCTATTCCTTTCCTTGACGTGACTGTCTCCCTTAACCCACACACTGACCGTCTTAACCTTCAATGTCTACCGTAAACCTACCTTCTCCTCCAATCTTATCTAAGCCTCCTCCACCCCTCCATCTTCCCATAAACTGGCCTCCTTCCGTTTTTTTGTCGATCGTGCCCTTAAACTTCACCTAATCTCTTCCAGTAGACCAAATATTTCCGCAACATCCACGTTCTCGCCTCCACTAACGGTTACTCCCGCTCCACTATCTCCAATCTAATACGTCTTCCCCTCCCTGCTCCAAACTTCGTCAAGTGGGTGTCTATCTCTCCCCTGAGTTTTCATTGCTACCGCCTCTCTAAATTCCTCACTTCCTTCAATCGTTGACATTACGCCCAAGCCTGTGTTTACCGAAAATGCGCCACTAGATTGAAAATGCGCCACCAGATTGAAAGAGCACATTGCTTCTTTTATGAAAAAAGACAAGAAGTCACAATACTCTGCTCACCTCCTGGACAAGGGAGAAAAATCCTGCGATTGCAACAATGTTATGGCCATCATTCAATTCTGCAGTGACCCCTTCAAGACCGCTGTGTTAGAAGTAGTGATGTCCGTTGGATCCGGATCTCTGATTCGGATCTGATAATATCCGGATTCGGATCTAGAAATATCCGGATCCGGGTCCGTATCCGGATCTCGGATATCGGATCCAGATTTCGGATATCGGATATCAGATCCGGATTTCGGATCTCGGATATCGGATCTGGATTTCGGATCCTTTCGCTGGATGCTTATTAAGACTAATTAGGACTTAAGAGGACTAGGCTATCACTTAATAAAAGCTTTTATAAACTGCTTTCAGAAAAAGTTTGCATATACACAATTTCCTGTCTAGGATCCGATTTTCGGATCTCGGATCCAAGATCCGGATCTCAGATCTCGCATCCAAGATCCGGATCAGAGATCTCGGATCCAAGTTCCGGATCTCGGATTTCTGACCAACATCCGGTTCTCGGATCTCGGACCTAGGTCCGAAAAAAAGATCCGGATATCCGGATCTTGAATTATCCGGATCCTGACATCACTAGTTAGAAGCAATAGGAATATCCAAGGCCAAACGTGCGTCACCAGACGAACTGATCAATGCACAAATGACTTTCGATATCTATTCTATCTATTGTCCATTTCCTATTTACTTTAGCCTTTTTCATTTTTTATGCACTTATTTTGTTTTTTTATCATACCTTATTTCTCATGTTTTTTTTTTTTAGTTAAGAACACTAGTCGCATTCAATACCTTTCACTTATGGGAAAGTGACTTTGTCTTTGCTTTTCAAAAGCAAAGAAAATAAGTTTTCATTGTGAATGAAACCGGAAGTAAAAAGATCACTTTTGCTGCTTTTGTTACTTTTGCATCTAAAACTGCGTCAGCCGTAAATAGCATGATGAACATATAGAAATTGTTTGAAAAATAGTAAGTGACTTATTGATTGTGAAAAATGTTTTTTATTGTTCTCCATAGTTTTATTATTCCTTAATGTATAACAAAAAAAATTTACAACGTTAAATACGTTACTTACGTCTTTAAATTACGAGTTTTATCGGTGGGCAATCATCGAAACGAGCGAAGCGGCGATTCAATATGGCTACCACTAAACCGGAAGTTAGTAGCTGTAAAGCCAGAAAAGTAAGAAAAGCAGAAGGAAAAGTGGGTACTGACTCGCTTTCAGAAAAGTGACTTTTGAGACTTCGTTTTCCTGAAAATGACGTCACTGAAAGTGACTTAAGCAAGATAAGTGAGAAAAGCAAGAAAAGTTAAGAGGTTGTGAACGCGAATATTGTATTTAGTGTGTACATAAAAATTGTGCTTCAAAGTGAATTTATTAAATTAATGAATTGTAAAAAAAAAATTATTAGTATTTTAACATTTTTATGTTCCAAAAAAGGGGAAACCTCTAATCCACAGGGAATAAAATTGAAATACCAGATACGTATTTACCCATCTTCAGCGAAAAGGCAAAAGTGACGAAGACAGACTAGGTACCCAAAATTTTTAATGTTTTTGGATAACTATTAAATTATTGAATTTAATTGAAGTATGTTAAAATATGCTTTCCCGTTTCGGAATGTAGCTTACTAAGGGAATGTGTTACTTCATTATTTATTTTGGTTTCCACTGGCTCAATGGAGTCGGAGTTACGGGGGTTCTTCTCTCTATATGGCATATAGCAGAGTCTTCTAGGCAAATTCCACATTACTGTATCTGAAATGCAGATGAAGTTTGGGCCAAATTCTCCGAGTGGTCATTTGGACTTTAGTGCTATTAACGTTTTCAAAAGGTAACATATGACATACTGTAAAGGTAACATATGACATACTGTAAAGGTAACATATATCATGCGATCGGAAATAATGAGAAGCGAAAAAGGAAAGAGTTCTTTTACAGACCTAACTAGCTTAAAATTATCTAAAAATACCATTACCAGTTTCCAAAATATGTCTGTCGATGTTCAATGTGTCTGACCTGCCATATCTTACATGAGCTAAATGCTCTTTCCACCTAGGTCATTCCACGAGAAATCGACCAGGTGAGTTTGCTCGACCATTTAGATTTTTTTTTAAATTTTTACATCATAGTTAACCCTATCACTCAAATGTAAAAAACAATTTTCATTTTATTTTTATCTTCAGACATCTTGGTGCTAGACGCACTGTTCCTCACCGCGGCAGGCAAAAAAAAAGGCGTTTCAGGGGTTTTGAAAAGTGGCTACCATTTCACTCCCATATAAGATAAAAAGTTCTGGTTTCCAGTATCATAAAGAGAGCATTACACGCTTTCAGAAAATATACAGACATGTTGGAAAATCTTCCTCAATCCTTGATTAAATCGATCTTGAAATCAGCAATATTCGCAAACGAAATTCTCATTTTTGATGACATATTAAGATGACTGGGAAATGGAATTAAACGTTGTAAAGTTTTTCGTTAATACTATCGGTAGGGTAGTTATTACGTATACAGAAAAAATATTTAGATTTGGCACTGTTCCTCTTTTATCTGAGCTCAAAGTTGAGAAATTTTCCATTTTTGCCGATTTTAAGGTCAAATATCTCAAAAGGGGAACCAGATAAAAATTTTATTTTTCTACAAAAATACCTCTTCTAGTGCTCAACAAAATCTGAGATTCATTTTGGGGATCAAATGGGTTTTTAGAAGTTACAGACCCTCAAATATGTATAAAAATTAGATACAAGTAAGTACTCGAAATCCTGAATAAAATTGAAAACCTTAAATCTTTAAATGATTTTTTTCTTGTTAAAAAATAATTTTCTTCCTATTATATACAGGGTGAGGCATTTATCTTGAGACAACTGAGTATATCGGAAACTAAGCATTGTACGAAAAAAATGGCCAAAATCAAAAGTGAATTATTTCGCGGGAGAAATTCATTAGTTAAAAAATTACCCCTCCCCCCAAGTGTGTGTGTGTGGGGGGGGGGGGGGGGGGTGACTTTAAAATCTTAAATAGAACCCCTATTTTAATGGTATATTCAGATTGTACACAATATTCTAGAAATGTTTCATTCTTGGTGTTTTTTCAATTGATCCAACCGTTTAGGAGATAGAGGCCCTTAAAGTGTGGAACTTTTAAAGTTTTGAACCCAGTTTTGTCTATGAAGACAAAGAGATAGAGAGTGGTCTTATAGACATTCCTATTCTATTTTTTAATGGTCTTTAAGAATCCGAAGTCTTGCAAGCTTCTACAATGAAATTAGTTGTATCTACGTATTCCTGTTATCGATAATTATTTTAGAGAATAGTTTTCTTTTCAAGCGGAGTTTATACAAGGCAGAGGGAACGTGCTAGGAATTTTCCCTCTTGGCTTGTTAGGTTATTTGCAAGCCAACGTAGGCGTATTTATGCCTATGGAAGAGGGTTTCCAAGCCTTATAAACTGTTAAGGTGAAGACTTGTTCGAAGGGTTTCGGCGTACCGCTTTACTTTGATGTCTTGAGGAATACATTAGCGCTTGTGTATTATTTCATTTGGAGCAACTGAATCTTGTTTTCTCAATTATCGAATTCCTTGGAAATCTCTTGGGATACTTTTATCATAATTACTTTAATGGGGGTAATGGCGTATTGGAATTCCCCACAACATGAGTTGGTTAAATAATTTCCGTAAGCATTACTTATTGTGTTACAATTACTGATATTATTGAACTTGGGAAATATTCATAGTTATATAATTATTAATTCTAACCTATTGCATATTGCTAATCTATGGAATTTTGGGTGTTTTTCCTAGCAAAGTGATTTTGCCTACGAGGAAGATTTCTAAGACAGTTCGTGTTCCTGCTCTCCTGCGTTTGTGTTTACGCTGTGTTTAAGTGTTGGCATTTAAGAGGATGAACTTCACGGCATCACAAAAAGGGTGGCGGCGAAGTGGGCACCTGCAAATTTCCACTGCCAATATCTGTGTAACATTGTAATCATTTCTAAGATAACAGTGTTTATCTTTAATTTATTAACTGACCAGTGATTATATTTGTATTAGTATTTGAATAATTTCAAGTACGAATAAACAATTTTTTGTTTTGCTTAATTGTCTCCGCCTCTCTACCTTTTTACACGTGATAATATTTCAAGATTTAAGGTTTTCAATTTTATTCAGGATTTTCGAGTACTTACTTGCACCTAATTTTTATACATATTTGAGGGTATGTGACTTCTAAAACCTTTCGAACCCCAAAATGAAACTCTCAGGTTTTGTTGAGCACTAGAAGAGGTATCTTGGTAAAAAAAAATAAAATTTTATCTGGTCCCCCTTTTGAGACTTTGAAATCGGCAAAAATGGAAAATTTCCCAACTTTGAGCTCAGATAAAAAATCCAAATATTTTTTCTGTATAGGCAAAATAACTACCCTACTCATAGTATTCACAAAAAAATTTACACTTTAGTTCCATTTCCCAGTCATCTTAATATGTCGTCAAAAATGAGAATTTCGCTTGCGAATATTGCTGAGTTTCATAAATCGAGGATTGCAAACGATTTTCACACATGTCTGTATATTTTTTAAAAGCTTGTGATGCCCTCTTTACGATACTGGAAACCAGAACTTTTTATCTTATACAGGAGTGAAATTGTAGACACTTTTCAAAACCTCTGAAACGCCTTTTTTTGCCTGCCGCGGCGAGAAACAGTGCGTCTAGAACCAAGATGACTGAAGATAAAAATAAAATAAAAATTGTTTTGTACCTTTCAGTGATAGAGTTAACCATGGTGTAAAAATAAAAAAAAAATCTAAAATGGTTCAGCAACCATTTATTTCCAAATTGGTCCTGTAATGATTTTTCGTGGAATGACCCACCTTATAATAATATTTCTAGAGCTATTCCCGAAATTGTTTTCTCAAGTGAAATAGATAGATTCCTGACTTTTCCACA
>JAHWFO010051248.1:975500-993124 GCA_023313115.1 Rhysida immarginata | reverse complement strand
TGGCTTCAGGTCTAATAATATTTGCATTTATACACTGAAAACCATATTTAACTATTAGCGCCATTGTCAGTAAACCACACGCTAACCTAGCACAAAATCAAAACACGCGCTTTTATTTATCCACAAATTTTTTTCAAAATTTTCTCACACGGTGGCGTGCGCGCAGCTTGCAAGAGGCGAATATAATATTAATTTATGGCATGTTCCTGATTCGTCCAAGTAATAACATCCATAATAATATTTATATCATTTACCTATACATTCCTTAGAATTTATTACAGTCGCCATAAAAGTTTTCACTTCGGTCGTGTTGTCTTAAGCACACTCATTTTTTCTTCTTCAAAATTTCAACATATCTTCTCGAGTCATGAATTTTTAAGTCGATTTCAGCAAAAAAAAATTGAGTTTCTGAAACGAACACATAGGCCTTCACTCTTAGAGAGTGGTAGGCCAGTTATTAAAAAAGAAACTGAGCTTGCTAATTTAACAAAAAAGACCTTGGAACAGCAAAAAGATTCGAACAGGATTCTAATTCAAACGATTTATATTCGCTTTATACTGTATAAAGTGTGATTTAATATTTTCTCGTCGTTGTTCTAAGACATGAAGAAAACAGCGGTGAAGGAGAGGGAATGCATGTCTCATAACAATGATATCCAAAGCTAATTATCATTTCTTTACGGATCATGGCAGCAAGAAACAATTCAGTTATCGATTGCGCAAAGCAAATTTTTCAATATGGATTAGATAGTGTAATATTCATCGATATTATTTCCCTGAAGACAGCACAAGGCAAAAAAATTGGAATTACCTGTTTTGATGTAAAGCTAAAGGTCGAAGTTGCTCGTGCCACACCAAAATTGCTTTTATTATATATGATATTGCAAAAATAACTTTATGAAAGAATGATCTGGTGAGGCCAAGTTTTATTGATTTTTATCAGGAATTTATTTCAACTCTTGTTTTGAATATTGAAGAAAAGGTCCGTAAGGTAATTTAAATCGGCATAATGGAAAATGCAGCCAAATCAAGATACTGTATATAAAGACTACACGAGGAGGTTCTACTATACAGGGTGATTCAAATCGTGTGTAAAACAATTTAAGGGGGCATTATAGAGGACAAGGTAAACACAAAAAGTCATATGAACATGGGTCCGAATTTGAACGATAACTGAGATATGAACAGAAATAAAAATGCCGCCACCAAGATCAACAAGTTACTAACTCAAGTTCTGTAAAGCCTAGATTAATGAAATTTGGAGGAATAACAGGGTACATAAATCTCTGTATACCGTTAAAATTTGATCTAATTCCAACAAGAAGTTTCTGAGTTACTCATTCAACATCATAACACGTGTTTACTTGTGAGTACTAACAAGCACTTGTTACAATTTTGACTGCGTAACTCGGAAACTTCTTGTTGGAAGTCGATCAACTTTAAACGGTATACACAGATCAACTTTTATCGATTTTTTACTCCTGACAACGAAGAGCCGAATTAGAATAAATGAACAAGTGTGAAAAGAAGAATATAAAACGAAATTCGGGCATAACATTTTTTATTGAATAGTGGCTATCATTATCAGCATTAAAATTGTCTTTAGAAAATAAGCAGGCGCTTAAAGAAAACTGCAAAATATTCAATATTCTGAAGTCAACGATTTTTTTAGGCTGTGTCTCTTTATTTTTACATTTAGGAGAAAGCTGAATATATTGAAATGCATTTCATTGGAAATGGAAATTAGGTTACTGCAATGTTTCACGAAAATTACGTTAACCTGTTTTTGAAATACTTTTAAATATATTTTATCTCTAAAGCGAATTCTCTGAAATAATGTTTCCCTCATAAAAAAAATGGATTTTTCCTGTAAGAAATAATGAAAATTTTATTTTATCTTCTTACGAAATAAATGATGACCATAAAGTCTTTCCCTGATTTCGAAAGTCTATTACGCAAAACCAAAGCTAAGAAGTGCAAAATCCAACATTTCAGGTGAATATTTCCAGTTATTAGTCTTTAGTCTTGTTGTGTATTAGACTGCACCAAACCCTAAGGGGAAATTTCTAAAAGTCCATCTGCGAAATGCCACATCCTTCATCTTTCTATTTATCATAGTTTTAAAAAATAATTTTTCCTTTTCAGATACTGTGAAGGGCCAATTGTTTGTTATCGCTAAGGTCACTGTGCTTCAGGTAAAAAACAAACACAACCTGGATAATTAAGAGAATTCATTTATGTACACGATAAAACCAAATATGTTGACGGAAACAGTTGGAATACACTGTAGACAAAAATTTCGAAACTCCTTCCAGGGACTGATTTGGTTTTCGAGATGGCTGCAATATCCGTTTCGATGACGTAGGATGTCGAATGACATCTTAATTATGATTTGTTTATTTTATAACGTGAGCTTATCGGAACAATGGAAAACGGCGATGATCATTTACATCTATAGACCGTGCTTAGATCTAATTGAGTTTGAGAGACTGTAACCGTGGTCTTCGCTTCGGGCTTGAAATCGCGTGCCGAGCCATTTTCAAGTTTTGGAACACATACATTAAAGTTGTTGATTAAAATGTAATTAATACAGCTTCATTCAAAAAAAATGATTCTTTCAGAGAATTACTTTTCAAACGAACATCAAGCAATTTTACTTGGCTCTATGTACTGGGTGGTTACAATTAAACTTTCCCTCTTAACCGTCTCTATGCGGAAAATCAGCAATCGCACGAACAGGAACCGCAATTTGAACATTGCCAAAGACGTGAGGAGGAGAAATAACTAATAAGCAATTCCATTGAAACGCCTTTAATGCATTGAGATATCATACAACATGCCTGGTTTTTATAGACGTAGTCCTTTCATCCGGCGATATTCTAGAAGTGCCGCCGAAGTATTATTGTTATTTTGATAAAAGAGCTTTCCAATAAGGCCTGATGTTCTTCTCTAATACTTCGTTCGCACTACAGAACTACATCGCATCAACCTAGATGCGAACTGGTTTCTTTTCGTATCCACAAAGTGTTGCGCTACAGCGCTGCTAATCCAGTTACCAAACTTATACTGCAATCTCGACCCAGTTTTGCAATTCCAATTGTTCATTAGAGGCAACAGGTGATGGATTGTATATGGAGGAATATCTTTCTTGTCGTCTAAATCCATCCAAGATTTCAAGCCACAGACCGATTAAAAGTTTAGTTTTTTCTTCGGACCACGAGTCGATCGATTTCTTGGACGCCATTTTGTGAAAACTATCGAATAAAGTTAGCCCAAGGAACCGTGGGAAGGAACGAGTCCATGTAAACAGCATCTATCGACTTCTACAAACAGGATTCAATGAATGGAGTTTGCGGGACCGTCTATTTAGTTTGAACCCAGATCGCTAGTCAAAATTCGAATCTAGTTCAAGCAGCTGATCTAGATTGAATGTGCTAGTGCAAACGGGATATAAGCCTATGTTGAATCGGAAAACCACATTTGATCATCTTGTATATGATCAGATTAATTGTTTGATATTGGGATAATCATGTTGGGAAAATATAAATTTAAAAGCAATTTGATTTAAAGCAATTTGATTTTCTAAAACGTCTGAAAATAAAAATATGCTATACCAGTTCTCATTTAAAACATTCTTCCAGTGTTTTAGAGAATCGAAATTCGCAATACCTGTGCAAAATGGTTATGTTTTCAACCAATTTACAGTTTTAAAAATGCCAATTGTACAAAAATGAAAAGATATGAATTACAAAATAAACGCCTTTAAATTATTTTATCTTTGTTCGTTCGTTTCATTATGTGAATTTTAATTAATAATTATTCACAAGAGCACTTAAACCGTTTAATTTTAGGAGCATTCCAATTAAGAAAAATTTATTCCCCAACCTATAGTAACCGCTTAAACCTCACAAAAGGAAAGCTTTCTTTTCAAATCCATCCACCTTTTTCAAACGACGATGACAGAGGCGGAGAGGGATGGAAGAAGATAGCGAATATTGCTAGCGACGGTGCGCCGCCTTAAGGCATCGTTTCGCTCGAAATCGAGAGACTGCTATGGTACTTAGGTGAAGACGATTCTTCCGAGAAAAGGGAAAAGAAAAAGAAAATCATCATAAAAGTAGACATGAAAAAAAATCCTTTTTTTAGTGGTAAACGAGAAAAATATATTGTCTATCAATCAAATGAACGTTATAAACTAAGTTAATCCTAAAGTTAGACAAAAGAAACTTGATTGTAAGATATTTAGACACAATTTTCTTAGTATTTTGGTTATTTTTCGGCTCAATTTTTTTGCTCTTAGTATTTGGCAATATCATTCCGAAAATCAAATCAGTACTTTGGCTAACTGAATCATTTGATATTCATTTGCTAATGTTTTAATCATTTACTTAAGACGTTACACACACTGGACAGTGAATTACAAACATTTATGAAAAACGTGAGTAGTTTTTAAAGTAAGGTCCTTTTTGTAATAAAAACAAAACTACGATATACATTTTAAAAATATATTCCTTACCAGATTCTACTTGCTTTTAACTATTTTTCTACGTGGTTTCCAAGTTTATTTAAACACTTGTCATAGCGCTCAATGAGCTTCTGCATGTGCACTTCATAGAAGTCTGCCGCCTGTGAGGTAAGCCACGCAGTTTTTCACTTCTTGATCGTCGCTGAAACGCCGGCTGCCGAGAAACTTCTTTAGGTACCGAAACCGGTCGTAGTTACTGGACGCGAGGCCCGGACTGAAAGGAGGGTGGTCAAGTTGTTCCCAACCTCAAGATGCGAGCCACACTACTAGTCTATTGCACAAGGTCCATACACTTTACTGATATGGCAATGCATGTCCGCTGCTGTCATGTTTCTTGCTATCAAAAAACTGACAACCAGCCGCATTTCGCAGTCGGCGGCAACTTCAAGAATCTTAATGACACAGTGATACCATGACGATTTTGCACACGATTTTTTTGGATGACATGAACAGTTACTTCATTGGATTGGAGCACTACCTTAAGCCACGAAACTCATAACACAATTTTAAGGTTACTTTTTGAAACGCCCTCTTACTACTGAATCATCCTCTGACCTATCATGTCTTTCAACAACATCCTATATAAAATCCTCTGATACATACAATCTAAATGGCAGAATGATTCTTGGATGAGTTATGTGTCGAGTCGACTGAGTGACGAAACGATTCTGGGACAAAGTGAATGTGATGGGGTGAATGCGATAACCTGAATAGGTCGAGTCGACTAAGTGACAAAATGATTCCGAGACAACGTGAATGTGGCGATTTGAATGAGACAACATAAATAGACCTAAGACCAAAGGAAGTGTGACGAAACGACATGCTTGTTAACATCCCTTGATCCCTTCTCAAAAGACCATATGTCTCGTACCCCCCTCCGAAGTGGTCAGCTTCTTACCCCCCCCCCCCCCCGTCTTCTACCTGACCACGTGGTTTATCCCTTACTGACAATTCTCCATTCAGGGGGATTCATACGTCCATACCCGATTTCAAAATGCTGTATTTATTGTTAAAATAAACATATAGAGGTGAGATAAAATATAAAATAGTCGTTACGTCATCATGTTTCGAAATTGTAATTTACGAGGTGCTACCTAAAATTTCCGAGAATTTTCTTCTAAAAAGCAGTAAACGTACTTTACACTTTAATTTGCGCACTCCCTTCAACGTAGCACTCCTGGAAGTCCGAAAACTGTAGGGTGTTCAAGACCAGTTGCGATTCCACTTGGATATCTTCAATAGAATCAAAACGTCGCCCTTTCATTTCAGGGAAGTGGTAGAAGTTGCAGGGGGCTAGGTCAGGAGAGTAGGGATGGTGGGGAAACGTTGCCTCGTTGTTTTTTACCAGGCAAGTGAAAGTATGTGCGGGCGCGTTGTCATGGTGGAGCAACCAGTTTTTGTTCTTCCACAACTCGGGCCCTTTGTGCAAAAGTTTCTCTCAATCTCTTCAAATCCTCGCAGCAAAGTTCCTGTTGACAATCTGACCAAGTCGAATAATTTGGAAATTCGCAGAAGCACAAGAACACATTGCAATACAAATAGCAATAACTCACAAAGAAATGCGCCTACCATTAAGAAACTTGGCAGAGCTTTAGCTGAAAGGTTCACCAAGAGTCATCTAGCGGCAGAACCTCGTACTGTTTTTGGTTTGGGCGGAATATTCAAATTTTCGGATATTTTGAGTCGCAGCTCGTATACGTGTTCAATAGACTTTCTTAAAATGCAAAGAAAACTCTGACTTACACGCTCGATATATTCATCAGAGATACGAGACCGACTTGTGCGTTACCGCTTACACTAATAAACCGTTTTCTATGTTTTTAGCAGTAGGGGCTTTCTTTCCGAATCTTAAACGAAATTCACGTTGGAGGGTTATCAACGACTCGCACTTGTTGAAGCGAATACGCAGAAATTATGTAAAATATAGTGCTAAATATTTCTTTCTTTAAATATTTCTCTCATATTCGAAATTTAAAAAATGAAATAATTCTGAAATACTACTTTTTGTAGTGGGCTATGTTCCCCCTTCAACCATCCCTGGTGGTAAGTTTTGCACCTAAAAGCAAACAAAAGAATCGCTAGAATTATTGTAAAAATTTACACCATCGCGCGAAGCTACAAATCAAATCACAAAGATGCACAATTCCAGAAGCACATTACAAACGTCTCATAAATTTATCAAACGAATATCTCATTTAAACGTCGCAAAATGGGTTTCCAATTCATGCAAAAATCTTGATTTCTAGACGATTTGCAAAATCTTGACGTCAAATAAGATGCTGTAGAAAATAAGAAAAGTTTTATGTATGTAATTTCATATTACTTTACATTTTTATCGTATCGGGTTCATATAAGTGTTTATACAAAGGAAATATCCTGGTTTCAAACGCTGTTCCTTTTTAAGGTTTCATTTTTATTTCTTTCTGACTAAAGGAAGAATTAAAAAGGATAGAGTTATTAAATTGTTTAATTCATTCTACGGGAACGTTTCAGGCGTGATTGTTTTACTGGGGAGAATAAAATATTTAATATACCGGTATTAATACTCCTGTTTCTGAGAAAAAGACAGGTGCAAGTTGAATTTTGCTGCAATCATTTCTATTGATTTTATCCTTTTTCAAGGCGGACCGAGTGAAGCAGGTAAAATATTTGAAGAACATTAAAAAAACAAATACCATCAATTTATCTTATTTCTAAAACTTTACATTAAAATACATTCATTATGTGCGTTAACCTCGACGACTTAGAATCAAAATGTAAAAAACTGTTCTTCATCGCCTTTAAATGTTAATATTCTTATGCGAATCACTTAAGGCTAGTGCCAATGTCTTTTGTCTTTCAGTTTTCTTTTAAAGGTCCATATGAAAGTAATAAATCATTAAAACGAAGAAAGCATTCTGCAATTCTTCAATACAAGCTCATATTTCATAGAATGCTTTTATATGAACTTCACAGAAGTATATAATAAAGAACTGCTTGAAAATCAAATTATTCTATACTCATTCATGAATATATTTTCTAAATATGTCGACGTAATATGAAATGGGCAAATCTTGGATATCAGTTTTTTTGTTAGTAAGTGTATGGTAGTTCCTAATTTTGTCTTTGAATGGTATCGTATCCTGAAAAGATCTAATGTAAAAACAGATTACACGGAGAAGAGGCGAAACCATAACAATGGATAATATATTCTACAAAAATTAGAGTTTGATAAACAGAACCCGCGATCAGCGCCATCAAAGAATGACCCAAACAAATCTATTGGTCCAAACAGTATTACTTGAAATGTAGTCAAAATTCAGATCAAAAGAACTCAATTTCAATTAAAGATTCATCTTTTTTGGCATGATATTTTGACCCTATGCATTTGCGCAATACGGCGTAGTTGACGAAAGCAAATATTATGTGAATCCAAATGGAATAAGGGTACATTTTGTTTATCGAAGAAACAAGAATTTGTCTCAACTGAACCAAGAGAATTTTTCATGAGGAGTGTGAGCGTGCTTGGCAACGTTCATCCCTATCGCGTCTAGCATAGATACCGTTGTGTCAATTTTTTGGGCTGGCATTATGTCATAGAACATTTCTGATTTCAATCTGACAAATGAGGAACGTTTTCTGAAAGTGTTGCTCAGCCATCTCTAAACAAACAAGAGAAAAAAGAAAGAAAATACGCAAAAACATTACCAGCAAACAAATTTGAAATTATCTAATATTTTGATAAATAATGGTTAATTTAATAAATTAGACAATAGATTTAAGTAATCTCATAGCACTTTAATAGGTATGACAAAGAGATTTTTATCAAAGAGATTTTTTTCTACTTTTAAGGAACAACATTTTTTTGATGGAGGCCTTACAATACATAACCAGAAAGAATCATAAAGAATTCCGACCGGTTTCGTCTTTTATTCCTAGCTTTATCAAAGACACAAGTGAAGAGGCAGCTTGTAAAACGTCTGATATACAGACTGTGATAGTATATGCAATCATTGATTGGATGCATACAAATTAAATATAATTTGCTAAAAATATAGTATATGCTTTTAAAATATTTTGATTGGTGGGAATGCGATCAGTGAATGAGAAAAGAAATGAGAATTACAACAAGACAAAAATTACAAGAATATTCATGTAAGTAAAATGATTGGTAGATGAGGGAATCAGAAAATAAGAACAACGACAAATAATGAAAGTGCCAGTAAAATAAGAATACAAGATTAAATTATAGGATTAAATTGAAAGGCCCTTTCAAGACTACCCTGTTACAAGCAATTGAAATCTTCAAGGCTAAACGCGCATTACCTAACGAACTCATCAACGCCTAAACAAGGTTCGACGTACACTCTATGCCGACGCCCATCGCCGACTTGATTAATGTTGCACAATTCTCGTTTATTATTATTATTTATTGTAATATTTTCTCAATCTCTTCTCTGCTCTCTGTATTATTTTATTTATATTCCTGTAATTTTATCTTGTTATAATTCTTATTTATTCTCATCTTGTACAGAGGGTAGATTATCGCGGAACGATAATATGCGGCACTTACTCTTTCGAGGGAGTTTTGCGCCATTCCAGTAACTGACGACTCCTACGAGATGACAGTAGCAGCCGGGACCGACGGCTTAACGTGCCCTTTGAAGCACGTGGGGTTCATGATGAAAGAGCTGCTGGCGGACGAACAAACCAGTGGCTATCACCAGCTGCTGAACATCCCCCAACTGCTGTGCCCCAAATATCCGTCCCACCCAGCAGTGGTCCTCAAGCGGTTGAGGTAGTCCTTAAGTGGTTGCTTAATTCCATCGATCAGCGAGCCAACCGACGAGACAACCAGGCCACGGCCAATTTATTCTCATTCGCTCATCGCGTTTCCATCAATCACAACTATTTTACCAACATATATTATAATTTTAGTAAATTACAATTAATTTGTATATACCAATCAATGACTGTTTATACTATCGCAGTCTGCATATAAGGTGTCTTACATGCTTCTGCCTTTTAACCTGTCTTACCTGAAGCCAGGAATAAAAGGCGAAACCGGTGGGAATTCTGTGTGATTTCTTTCCTGCTATACACTGACTGAGCAAAACTCATGGAATAGTCACCTAATATCTGGTCGGACTCCTCTGGCCTTGTGGAGCGCAGCGATACGCCGTAGAAGTGAGTCTGTAAGTCCCTGGTACACTTCCGCAGGCAGATGACATCACACAGTCTGCAGAACGGTAGCCAATTGCGGCCTGTTCGTGGGTGAGGATCCAGCGCACGGAGCCTGAGTTCAATGGCATCCCAGATATGCTAGATAGGATTCATATCTAAGGCTTCGGGGTGGCCAGTCCAGTCGTTGGACCTCCCCTGCATGCTCTTCAAACCGTTCTTGGGCGACATTGGTACGATATGGTGGCGCACTGTCATCTTGAAAGGCTAAAAACGGGTGGAGATGGTCTTCGTGCAGTTAACGATACCGCAGAACATTCAACGTATTTTCCAGAAGAAAAAGGGGGCCCATATCATACCAGGATAATGCGCCCCAGACCATGACTGATACCCTATCGTCCTGGAATAAGCCCTCTTAGCAGGACGGGTCCATCGCCTCATGAGCTCTGCTGTCACACCCGGTGCCTCCCATCTATATGGAACAGTTGATACCGTGACAACTTCGACTACATGACGTTACGCCCCTGTTGCAGTATCCATCCGAGTGATTGGTGGCAAATGCACGCCGGAGTGTCCGATGACGCGGGGTTAACAGTGGTACCCGCACAGGGCGACGGTTCCCATAGCCGAGGGCACGCATGTTCTACGGATTATCCACTGGGAGACGTTTCTAGCTCGGCCGACGTTGCATTGGTTCGTGATTTGCCACACTGTCGCCCTCCTGTCTCTGTGGACCATTCGTCTCAGGTGTCGCCGGTCACGGTCATCGAGGATGGCTGGTCGCCCGGTATGGTCGTGCACACTTTTGGCAAACGTTCATGATTTTCACCGAAAGTCATCGAAATGGGTGGATTTACCGTTTAGGGCACACTTTTGGCAAACTTTCATGATTTTCACCGACCAAAATCTGTTATGGACTGTTAGGCTTTCCTCCAACCATTCTCCGTACACCCTAGACACGTTTGTCGGTACACCCTAGACACGTTTGAACGTGTGAAGCCGAGTTCATCACGATCGTCGAAATCGAACTTCCATGCATCTTTCACCCACCACCATGCCCCGTTCGAATGCCGTCAACTCACAACGACGTTGCATTACACATGAATCAAACACAAAACCACTTCCCACAAGGTTTCACATACAATTGCGTCCGCCGCGTAAGCCTCTAGGGATCGTGGAACACAAGTGGTGTCCGATCAATATCCCATGAGTTTTGCTTAGTCAGTGTATACTGCAAGGACTCCATCAACTTCATTTCATAACAAAATTTTCTGATATTGCCTTCAGGGGAAATATGTCAGACCTATTAAAGTACTATAATATCACTTAAATCTATCGTCTAATTTAATAAGTTCAAATAATATAAAACAAATCGTCCAGAAATGCATTAATTGTTAAAATTTTTTAAAGTTATCAGACAGGAAGCCGATTATGGTATGGATGTATCACATTTATTTCGATGTTTTATTGCCGAGATATCGACATTAGAAATTCTCGAAAATTTGGGACATCCCGACGAACCACCGCTAATGAGTGATACCAGTCCTACCTGTTTACAATTTACAGTTTTCGAGATACTGTATAAAGTCTTTGCCAAATTTTCGGTCGATATCTCAGATTATATTTGAACTCAAAAAAAAAACAACAAGATTTTTGTTAACGCGGCATTAAATTTCATATCCATTTCATATAAGGTATTTCGATTATCTCACAACGTTTGAGGTTTTTAAATTAAAAGACTGATTTGACAGAAATAGTGAATTATCTATGTATAAGTTCATTTTTTGACTTCTGTGCTACACTAAATCGCAACAATAACAAAATAAATTGGATTCGCAAAGAAAAAGAAAAAAAGAACTTAATTCTGTTGGGGCGGGGGGGAGAGCTTAAAACCTTAATAACTCCAAAATGGTTCATTACAGCCAAACAATTCCTTTGAGAGGAGCCCAAATATGTCGAGCTTATTAAATTTTGGTCGCTGGAATGAATGCTACAGCCATTTCTTCTTTTTTTTGTTTTAGAAAAAATTAATATTTCTTCAAAGACTTCACCAATTTTCATAAAAAATTACGTCAAACCCCAGTTTAAAGAACCCTGTAAATACGAGGAACCTTGTATGTATTAATTTTTAATTAGTTTTTAAATGAAAAAGAAATTAAACATCTTTTGCTAGGGTGGATCTTTGGAGGAGTTTGTTAATAACTCCAAAATGCCCCTTTAGAGCCAAACAATTTATTTACAAAATTTATTCGTCTCAATGAAAGAAGTCCAGACATTTCGTATAGGCTTGGTTTAATGGGTATGAATATTACAGCTATTTTTAGAAAAAATAAATGCATCTCTAACCAAATGTCATACAAAATACAACTAGGCACAGTCATAAGTATCCTCTAATTATGTATTCAGTTCATTTGCTTCTGCTATTTGCGATTTTGGAGGAGTTAGCTGCACAATATTGGTCATATACACTGAGCTGCCACTTCAAATAGTAGCTTGTTGAAATACCTGTCTAGTAGCTTGTTGTAGTAGACAGGTACCTCCATTAGCCCTCAACTACATTCGTTTTGGCATGGATAGTGATTCTGGCCTTATGTGTTGGTGCATTATCTTTCTGGAAGGAGCCATCTGCGTGAAGATAAACCGTGAGCATGAAGGAGTGAACATTATCTGCAACAATGTTTATGTATGCTTTGACGTTCAGACGATCGTGTACAGATATTGGAAGACCCAATTAATCCCAAGAAAAGATTCCCCACACCATTACTCCACCTCCACCACCTTGAAAAGTCCGCACCAGATATGAAGGGCCATGGCTTCATGCTGTTTTCGCCAAATTCTATGCTTTCCTTCAGCATGATGCAGCAGGAACCTAAATTCGTTTGACGATACAACCTTTATTCAAATCAAAATGATTCCTTCCTTGTGCTGCTGTGCATACAGAAGACGCGCTTTCTTGTTTTTCTCTGACAGCATTGGTACCCGATATGATCTTCGGCTTTGGTAACCCATTCGAGCCAAAGTGCGACTAGTTGTCCGTTCTGATATTATTTTCTGGCTATCTGAGTTGCAAGGAGCAGTAATTTGTGCCTTTGTTGTCTTTCTGTTTTTACGAAAATTACTGCTCATTCTCTTCTGGTCTCTTTTAGCAACAAGGGTTTTCCGTCCACGGGAGACGCGATAGCTACATGTTATTTGCTCCTTGACCTACTGTGGTACGTGAAAAGTTTAGGAGAGTTGCCGTTTCTGAAATGCTCATCCAGCCGTGTTGCACCTATCAACATATAACAAACCGTCAAATCACTGGTTTTCTGCTGTGGTTTCATGCTTAACAACAATAGAAAAGTTGTTTCAGGAAATTTATACCGTGATTTGTGATCATGTGACATGCAAATTAGGCGAACCGAATTTTATGAGGTGAACCGAATAAAGTGGCAGCTCAGTGTACATACATTCATACCTACAGTGGATACCAAATTATTATGGACAGTTGCAAATTAGCAAAAATTGAAATACAGGGTACAGAAAGGGTGAGTGCTATTTCTTTTTGAACTTACTGAATGACGCGCGGGCAGAGGGGTGGGGCGCGTGCAATACTAGGAAGCTCGGTTCGTGGAAATTTAGAATCGATGGAGCCGTTCACCGGTCAACAGCGTGCGTTTTGCGTCCGAGCATATTATCAGAACAATAATTCTATCATTACTGCACAGTTTTGTGCTCATTACGAGATCCGAACTCCGCCTCACCGGAATATCATTTGGAAATGGATTAAAATGTTTGAATCCACAGAATCAACCGTTACAATTCAAAATACTGGTCGCCCACGTGCTATCTGAGTCGAAGAAACGATTGAACGTGTCTGACAATCAACAAGTGAAAATCCAACATTGTCTGTTCGTAAGAGAAGTCACGCATTGAACTTAGAAAAAAAATCGTCTCTGCATGCGATTTTAAATAAGTTTCCAATAACCATAGATTAAAAATAAAAACAAAACTTTTCTTGAATATTTTTTATTTTTAATTTATGTTACTTTTAAGCTGCACTCACCCTTTCTGGACACCCGGTATATTCTTAAGAAATAAAATTGGATACAGAGTGGAAAATTATTGAAAACAGCTGACATTTCGCATGGAGGCTATCCTTTGTCAAAGCAAAAAATAATAATAATTATAATAAAATCTTGTAAACATTCCAAGGAGGAGCTTTAGCAGTGAAGCAGAAATACATTTATACATTTATTAAAAAGAAATTACCCCCCCCCTCCCGAGTACGGGAAGGCAAGTGGCAGATCCTGCGGTCATCTATTTTTACCCCTTTATCTGCACTTTTTACCTCTCCCCAAGTTTTT
This sequence comes from Rhysida immarginata, assembly GCA_023313115.1. NCBI lineage: Eukaryota > Metazoa > Arthropoda > Chilopoda > Scolopendromorpha > Scolopendridae > Rhysida > Rhysida immarginata. The sequence continues at coordinate 979,093 of JAHWFO010051248.1, read as the reverse complement.
TAATCAAGAAAATTGATTTTCTCGAACGTAATATGTATGAAATGTAATAAACCTGGTAACCGCTTTCCTTTTTCATCATTTCTGAACGTATGATATATAACATACCATTTGTTGCCATAGTTCTAATGATTAATGACATATCATTTCATCATAAATCCGACCCCCCTGGAACAATTGGGCCTAAACTTCATAGTACTGTAGATCTTGCCTAGAGGAATCTGGATACCGAATTTCACGCCTTTACGTACCTAAATAGCACAGAGATATGTTGCCCTCCCTGAATCCCACCCCCGTAATTCCGACCCCTGAGTACCAATCAAAACCAAACTAAATAGTACAGATGTGCATGACCATAGTAAGTTACATTCCGAATTTCAACCTTCTACTTCAAAAAATGTAGAAATTATGAAGGTGTACACAGTTAAGACATTATAAAACCAATACGTAGCTCCATTCTTCGGCTATTTAATAATATAGATTATGAGCCCTTGAGCAATCGTGCGTCGACAAAGCGATTTCACGTGCGCGCGTCGATGTCAGTAATGCTTAAAAGATGAACAGAAAGTAACAATGTGTGAATTGATATATGACATGCCATTATCTTTGTATTCTTTACACTCACTGTTTTAGCATGTGAATTCGACTTGAAGGGGTCCACGAAAAATTCTGAAAAGTTGAAACGACCGAGCTAAGACTTTGATGGTCATAGTTCTGAAAACAGAATTTGAAAAAGTTAATTCGTTTTCAAGTTATCGTGCAAACGGCGGACGGCCGGATAAACGTACAGACCAAGGGCGCATTCTTATAAGTAGCTTTTATGCTAAAGCTCCTAGTAATAAAATCTTGTAAACATTCCAAGGAGGAGCTTTAGCAGTGAAGCAGAAATACATTTTTACGTTTATCAAAAAGAAATTCATTCCTCCCCCCCCCCCCCCCCCACGTCTCCCGAGTAGGATAAGGCAAGTCATCTATTTTTATCCCTTTTTTTTTTACCTCTCCCCAAGTTTTTTTTAATCAATAAATTGATTTTTAATCAACGAAATATGTAAAAATTGTAAAAAAAAAACCTCGTATCTTCTTTCCGTTCTCATCATTTCCGAACGTATGATATATCACATGCCATACGTTGCCATAGTTCTAAGACCAAGTAATTGCCACCCCGCAAATCCGATCCTACTGGAACAATTGGGCCTAAACTTCATAGTAATGTAGATCTTGCCTAGAGGAATCTGGATACTGGATTTTACGCCTTTACGTACCTAAATAGCACATAGATATGTTGCCCTCTCTGAATCCCACCCCCGTAATTACGACCCACGTATACCAATCAAAACCAATCTTAATAGTGCAGATGGACATGCCCATAGTAAGCTACATTCCGAATTTCAACCTTCTACCTCAAAAAAATATAGAAATTATGAAGGGGACGGACTGACATAAAAAATCAATAAGTAGCTCCATTATTCTACTTACGAGGGTCAGTCAAATGAAAATCAGAAATATTTTTTACAGCTCCTTTATTACAGACAGAGTTGATACACTATTTTTCAATGTAGTCCCCATCTTTTCGATGCATTTCCGCTACCGAGTCGGGAAGGCATGAATACCTCGGGAAAAAAAAAATCCTCAAATAATGGAGATTTTGCTTATAGGAATCTGCATACCGAATTTCACTCCTTTATATGCATAAAAAACCTAGACCTTTTGGTCCCCTCTAATTTTCACCCCCAAAACTCCGACCTTAATGGGCTAATCAAAACCAAACTGAATAGTGAAGGTGCACATGCCCATAGTAAGCTGCATTCCGAGTTTCAACCTTCTACCTCAAAAAATGTAGAAATGATGAAGGGTGATTCAAATCGTGTATAAAATAAAACCAATAAGTAGCTCCATTTTTCCCCTACTTAATAATAAGCTTATAGATTATGAGCACTTGAGCAATCGTGCCTCGACAAAGCGATTTCACGTGCGCGCGCCGATGTCAATAATGCTTAAAGGATGAACAGAAAGTAACAATATATTCCTTCTTGACAAATCGATTGTTATATGACATGCCAGTACCTTTGAATTCTTTACACTCAATGTTGTAGCACGTGAATTCGACTTGAAGGGGTCCACGAAAAATTTTGAAAAGTTGATACGGCCAAGATAAGACTCTGATGGTCATATTTCTTAAAACAGAATTTGAAAAATTTAATCCGTTTTCAAGTTATCGTTCAAACAGCTGCCGGACGGCCGGCCGGTTAAACGTACAGACCAAGTAGCTTTTATGCTAAAGCTCCTAATATAAAGGGCGTTGGAAGGCGGCTATAGGCAAGGCCATAATAATACAGAAGCTATAGGGCTGGTCCGTCTTTAGGGAGGGATGGCTGGGAATGACTAAAAAAACAGAGCGATAAGGATGCCCTTCTTATTAGGACCGATAGGACTTATGTTTTCACAATGTGCGTCCGTCTGTCCGTCTGTCTGTTGGTGCTCTAGCTTTCGAACGCTTCCGAAGTTTCGACTTCCGTTTTCGCCATTCGACAACTTAGGGAAATCAGAAGACTGAGTTCGTTGGTGGAAAAAATCGGTGAACTACTTCCGGTTCAAAAGGTCAAAAATAATATAGGGGACCACGTTTTTCACTATACAATTCCATGTATAAACGGCCTGTGCATTGCCAAATGCTATTCTCCCTTTGGCACTCCATAGCTAAAGCAGAGAAAAGGCTTGTTAATTAAGTGAAGACACGTGATTGTCTGCCTTGATGTCAATATCAGTCAGAACTGGTTCAAGGGTATGTGGTTTAGTGGTACCATTAAGGTCCACTGGAAATTTTCAATGCTAAGATATGGCATGTATTATATCAAACAGCTTGAAATAACAAGTCATGATTGAATATCAAAGTAAAATTAACGAGCGTCGAAATAGGTTCAATGGTATGTGGTTTCATGGAACCAGTATGGTTCAGGGGAAACTTTCAAAGCTCAGATTTGGCATGTAATATATCAAACAACTTGGAATGATATGTAATGAATGAATATATCCTAAAATTAATGATAGTCGAAATTAGTTCAAAGGTACCTGCTTTTCATGGACCCATTATGGTTCATTGGAACTTTCAATGCTAAAATATGGCATGTAATATATCAAACGGCTTGGAATGATGTGCCATGAATGAACATAATGTAAAAATAATGTTACTCAAAATCGGTTCAAAGGTACCTGCTTTTCAAGGACCCATTATGGTTCATTAGAACTTTCAATGCTAAAATATGGCATGTAATATATCAAACAACTTGGAATGATGTACCTTGAATTAACATAACGTAAAATTAATGATAATTGAAATTGGTTCCATGATTCGTGGTTTAATGATACCATTAAGAAGCTATTGGAAACTTTCACTGCTAAGATATGGCATGTAACTACTTACGCCTTATATTATCAATAGTTAGTTTGTGTTAGGCAAATTTTAACAATAGCAAGTAGCTACTCATTCCTTCAATGACACATGCTCCCGTAGAAAAGCGTTGGCAATAGTTTTTGAAGAAAGATTATTAAATAGGAATGCTAACAAATTAAAGGATTCGTATATGTTCTAATCTATA
>JAHWFO010051248.1:950967-975490 GCA_023313115.1 Rhysida immarginata | reverse complement strand
ATAGGAATGCTAACAAATTAAAGGATTCGTATATGTTCTAATCTATACAGAAATGCTTTTCAGATAGTCGAAATCCGTTCAAAGGTACCTGCTTTTCGTGGACCCATTATGGTTCATTGGAACTTTCAATGCTAAAAATTGGCATGTAATATATCAAACGACTTGGAATGATGTGTCATGAATGAACACAACGTAAAATTAATGGTAGTCGAAAATGATTCCAATCATTCGTTTTTTAATGATACCATTATGAAACTATTGGAAAATTTCACTGCTAAGATATGGCATGCAACTACTTACGCCTTATATTATCAATACTTAGTTTGTGTTAGGCAAATTTTAACAACAGCAAGAAGCTACTCATTCCTTCAATGATACATGCTTACGTAGAAAAGCGTTGACAATAGTTTTTGAAGAGAGATTATTAAATAGGAATCCTAACAAATTAAAGGATTCGTATATATTTTAATCTATAGATAAATGCTACTTTCTCCATTTAACTTGTCAGATAATTTTATTCAGTTTGAAGTATACCTTTATCTTATAACAATGGCGCAGACCTTTGGAACGTGGCAATGAACAATGCATCCGGTATCGCCATCGGAACCAACACCCGGTATCATGGTCTGGGGTGCCTTAGGCTACGATACCAGAACGCCTTTAGTCACCATCCAAGGCACCCTGACAGCAGCACGGTACTTCACAGAGATTTTCCAGCCCGTATTACTGCCCTTTCTGCACACCATACCTGGCGCAGTCTTTCAGCAGGATAACGCCAGACCGCACACGGCAAACATGAACATGGCATGTATGCATGATGTCAACTGCCTGCCATGGCCCGGGAGGTCCCCAGACCAGTCGCCAATTGAGTGCGTGTGGGACATGGTGGGACGTCTTTTACAATCTCCCCGGAATCTCCATGAACGGACACAGCAGTTTCACCAGGCCTGTGCAGACGTACCCTAAGATGACATTCGCCACCTGTATGATCACCTACACCTGCGGCTGGAACAATGCATCGCCGCTAGAGGTGGTGCCACAACCTAATAATGCCGCTTTCCGTTGGGACACCCTGTACAAACGAGTGCACGTCTTGGCTCCATAACGTAATAAAGGTGTGTTCAGATGTATCTCTTGCTGTATAGCTACCTTTATCTCATTCGGATAACTTCTTGTTGGTGGGGTAATTTCATTGCAAAGCAGTCTACTTGTAAAAATTCATATTTGAAAGTTTAAATATCTTGATTAAAATATTATTTAATTGAGAATTGCGTTTTGTTTTACTTTTTTAAAGGAATGATAATTTCAATTGATTACAGCATAATAATAAGACAATTTTTATCTTATTGCAAAAATTATTGATTTGGAAAAAACTCAACATTACATTCATTGAAAATTTTTAATTGGCAAATCATCTAAAATTAAACTGCTTTTTCGGACTCATTTCAATAATGACTTCAAAATTGTTTTCAACATTGACTTCAAAACTGGCTTCAAAATTGATTCATACATTACTTCATTAATGTGTCAACATTTTATCAGTTAAAAATTCTACAGAGTACCCACCTATCTTCTCCTCAAGATTCATCTAGATTCATATTTACAAGATTGTGTTCTACAGTGTTTTTTACTACTGGATAGGATTTTTTTGGGATGTAAGAACAATTTTTTTTATGATTAAGCTTTCATCAAGGTTAAAAAAATTATGGGTTGGGTTTTTCTAAATTGAAAGAAAATTATTTTAATTAGAGCATCCATATTTTTATGAAGGGAGGAGGAGGTTACTTCGGAATTTTTTTTTAAATTTTATCATATTATAATTATTTTTGTTTGATTTTATTGTTGGATTTTTCCAAATCAATAAATTTTGTATTTTTTGGAAAATAGAAAAATTGTCTTATTATTATTTTTTATACCCAATTTCGTTGTTTAATTACAGCATATTTTATACAATTTCAAAAAACTTTCTCGAAATGATTTATATTTACTCCCGCTTTTGTTATTTATGTCATAACTTAAAAAATAAACCGTTTTTGCGTGGCCTTTTCGTGTTCAAATTCAGTCCCAAAGATGTCATAAGCCACTAAACTTGAATAGTATTCTTATAAGGGATGTACCAACGCACACAGGAACGAAACACCAAAAACGTGCGATTAATTATAATTATCTATCAACACATTTTACGGACTTTCTTGTTTTTCTCTACTTGTAGTGGCCTAAAAAAACAGAAAAATCATATTTTCGAGGAAAGCTTAAAAAATTAGCGGCATTACCGTGCGAATTCAAGGACTGATATACTACATTAATTAACATGTCCACCCCTAATTTTCACCCATGACATCCGCTATCACCAAATAGTGTGCTTAAATGCTAGGGTAAGAGTGACAAATAATGATAGTATTAACAAGATTAAAATTAAACATAAAATCAATATACGCATATTTAAGATAAGTTTATTTGTCTAAGGCCGTAAAGGGCCAAAGATTCAGAGTGTTTAAATAGAGACTGAGAAAAAGAAAAAAAAACAATGTTATTATATATTTTATATATGACTCACGATTTCTGGAAAGCGAGTCTGCAAATTTGTGGAGCTGTTTTAACTGAAGTCAACTGATGAGTCGGAGTCCGTATCACTCTCCGAACTTTGTTGCTGCTCTTCGACTGACATTGGGTCTTCTTGTACTACAATCCCAAAGCCCCGACTTAAGGATTTCCGAGCGTCAAATCTATGAAATCTGCAATTTTCTGCAGAAAAACATTTTTTCTTTTGAATAAAGACTCAATCGGGCTTAGATTCCTGCATGTTTCATCAGTTCGCATTGATTCGCAAAAAATTATCGATAATTTTTTTGTGTTTGAAGGAATTAGAATAAAGAACATACTAGACTGTAAGAAAATAGAGGAGGAAAAACAAAGAAGGAAGAATTTGGTAGCTTATTAGAGTATAGCGTATAGCTTCCGTAATGTGTAACCGAATTTATTTTATTTAATTATTAAGTAGCGGAAGAAGTGTTTTCACAATGTCCATCTGTCTGTCCGTCCGTCCCTCCGTCCCCTTCATAATTTCCGCATTTTTTGAGGTAGAAGGCTTACTATGGGCATGTACATCTTCACTATTTAGTTTGGTTTTGATTGGCCCACTTGGGTCGGAGTTTCGGGGGTGGAAATTAGCGGGGACCAATAGGTCTACCCGTATTTATGCATATAAAAGAGTGAAATTCGGTATGCAGATTCCTCTAAGCAAGTTCGACATTACTGTAAAGTTTGGGCCAAATTGTACCAACAGGGTCGGAGTTTTGGGGGTGGCAGTCACTTTGTCTTTAGAACTATGACAACATATGCCATGTCATATATCATTCGATCGGAAATGATGAGAAACGAAAGAAGATACTACGTTCATTTCTCTTTTTCATTTTCTAAAAATACGTTTGAAAAAATCAATTTTTCGATTAAAAAATGGGAGGGGGGTTAAAATTCCAGATAAAAAGGGTAAAAATAGATGACCTCAGCGCTTCCGCTACTTTCCTATACCTTCCTCGGGAGGATTAATTTCTTGTTTACTGTCTCATTTTCAAAATAAAGCAGCAGTTTCATGAAAATGGAAAAATGTTCAACATGGCAACGCTGGATTTTTGCATTCCTAAAACTCCCTTATAATTATTTTTAGGCAAAATATTTTTTTCTGAAAAAGTACCTGAATATAAGATAATCAAAATCCCAAATGCCCATTTCCGTAGACCACGATCAAATATTTGATTAATGTTTTCGGCGATTCGTCCCACTGTGCAACACCTCCTATAAAGAAAGCCTCGGCACTGAAACGTCATACATTGTTACATCATCATAAGACGTCTTCAGGTTAATCGTATTTCTACCAATAATAAGTCCTACATTTGGATGACTTATGATGATATAACAATGTATGACGCTTCAGTGCTGAAGCTTACTTTATACGAAGTGTTGCACTTACACGTTGTTGTACGATGCATTTTTTTTTTTTTGCGCGCAAACATACCTTGGGAGCATAGTGTTACTTTCAGGTGAAGTGGAATCGTGCGTATTGTTGAGTAGTGGAAAAAACAAGTTGAGAGCGCATTAATACATATACTCATTGCTTTTTACAATGGAATATTTGTATGGCTTTATGTGCTCACATTTTTTTCGTTTTCTCGGTTTATTTTGTAAGAAACAAAATTTAGCATTTTCTTATTTTGCAAGCATCAATAGTAACTTTAGATGAGTAACTACACTTCGTCCAACAAGAGAAAAACAGGGTGTATTTCCGGTCTGATATCGACTACTCACTCATCCGCAATGCTTTGTGGGATCTCTCCTTCAGCGGCTGCACAAGTCAATTTGTAATGGCGACGCCCGTGCAACAACTCTTCAGCCAAACAAGGAAAAACTATTCCCAGCCAAGCTAGGGAGATTTGTGTGGAACGTATTTTGCTACTTTAAAGGAAAATAGAGTTTTAAAAGCTCATCTGCTTTGATAGAAGAAACTTCCAAGGCAACGCAAGTTTCTTTTTCTTGCGTTCGAACAATTGTTCAAGAAGGAAACCAAGCGTCTTCATGCGAAGCTACCACCCCCCTCTCCTCGCTTTTCGACTCCTGGAAAGAAAAGGCCCAGGGAATCTCGAACAACGATTTATATAAAATTGAGTTAAAAGATAATTTTATGAAGGGTACAACATTTTTAATTATAATTAAAGCAAAGCAACTGAATAATATTAAAGCTTCTGCTGTAATATTATAAAGCGCTTCTTCAATGAGACATGAGACAGAAGTGATTAAGCGCATGAGGCCCCCTTTCTCTGATTGGCTAATCTGAAACTTCCTGTGACACACCCTGTTTTTCTCTTGTTGGATGAACTATAATTTCAATTTGGTGTGAATCTGTCAGGTACATGCTCGTGTATTTCCCTTGTTAGTAAGAATGTAAGAAAAAAAGAACCTGTAAGTTTCGAGCCACCTGGAGTTACTAATAATTGGCCCCGATCAACAAATTGTAAAAAAAATTGACTGTCCCTAATAATATAGCAACCCACTCTACATAAGTACAAACGGATTTTTTTTTTAAAATTTCAACTTATCTTCTCGAATAATGAGTGATCGGCCAAAATAGTGAATTGTAACGTTATTAATTTAAAAAAAATACTACAAGAATTATGTATACGACAAATCGCTCTTCGTGGCGTTGGCGACATCTGACCAAAAAAGGATCTGAACGGGAGATCTCATTAGTCGGACACACGCAAGAGAAAGAAAAAGTTTTAAGATCCGCTTCATGCAAACTCCTGGGAAAGTGCAATAAATTGATCCCGCCGAACGTTAAGAAACTCTTATAGCGAAGGAAACAGGGTTCGTGTTACATGTATACAATAGTCTTCATTATGGTTCATTAAAAATGAGCAGAAATAAGTAAGCAAGCCTTTTTTTAATGCAAACCTTTATCGTTGCCACCTGAACTCTGTTTAGAAAATTATCTACAGGGTGTAACAGAAAGGTTAATCACATTTCAAAAATCTATATTTTTTTAAAAAAATGAAGATACAGAGAGGGGCGACATATGGAAATGTTTGTAATAATCTTAATTTTTGTTTATAAGTGCGCGATGTGTCCTCCTCTTGCTGTACGGCACACATCTAGTCAATAATCAAACATTAAACAGGTGGTGACCTTACAGTATAACAGAGGGACATCAGGAGTTCCAACTAGTTTCGCCATTTATTCCCGGCTTTGTCAAGGATATATACAGCAAGAGGCATGCAAGCCTTTATATCTGCTGAAGCATATCTAGAGTTGGTTCAGGAATGGCGGCTGTTATTCGAGTTTTACCTCCTCCAGATTTGCCAGAAAGTGGGCACAAAAACACGTTCTTTTACGTATCCCCACAAGAAGAAGTCATAGACAGTGAGATCTGGGGATCGAAGTGGTCACAAAAAGGCTTTGTGTTGTGCGCTTGCCATCTTGACAGTAACTGACGGGACTTCCCAACGTCTTACAGCTAAAGCTCTAGATTAAGAAAGTACGGCAAACTTCGTCGTCTGCTATTAAATCCGCCATTGTTGGCCCAGTTGGCCCTATCAAGTGCGTTACGCTTCCTCTAAAATTCGTTTTAAATGTATTTTGTTTCACAAATTTTCTTATAATTAACGTCTGGAAATATAACTGACAATCAGTAAATTCTATAACTATGGATTTTCCTTTAAATTTTGTTTTCAATTATAATTTTTTACATATAAATAATGATAATGTTGAAGCAATTTAATGATAACCAGACGAAGTTTTTAGATTAATTTCACCTCATTTATTTATCCTTAATAAACGAGTTACACCATATAATTAAGAAATTTTAAAATACATTGTATGTGTAGTTTTTGTAATTTTATTTATCAAAATCAAATTTTATAAATTTTTATTAAAATATAATTTAATAAAATTTTATCAAAATAATTTCTATATTTATATCAAAAATTTCAATTTAGCAATTTTAATTTTATTAAATTATAAACATTATTAAATTATTACAAAAACTATATTTAAAATTATAAAAATATCAAATATAATTTAATAAAATAGGAACTATTAAATTGAAATCTTTGATATAAATATAAAAATTACTTTGATAATTATATTTTGAAAGAAAATTTTAAAAATTATAATTTGGAAAAACATATTTTGATTACCAAAAAATTACAAAAAAAAAGAACTACACATGCAATGTATTTTGAAATTTATTCATTTATGGAAGTTTATAATATTGACGTAAATAATCTACCAAAAACTTACAGTTAAAATTTTCTATTTTTTTTTTCTTTTTCACCCAAATAGCAAATTTTCGTTATTCAATTTCATACGTTACATTCAAGTTTAATGATGAGTGAAAATTAACTTCGCTAAAATAAGATAAAAATAACATGAACGTTCCTTAAAGTTTTGCCTCCACATTTCACAGGCAGTTTAAACTTGTTAATTGAACTGTATTTTCTTAAAAAGAACTATATTCAACAAAAAATTATATTTTTTGATCGTCTGAGAATTGCACAATGCAACATTTCTATAACATTCGGTGAAGTTATAATATAAACGTACATGCTTCTTATTACTTCTTCGGATATTTTAACGAATTTATTAACCTCCAAGGAGCATAGATTGAAGGATCCTGAAATTTTGCTTATTCGGATTAAAATTTAGGACCAATCAACGAATATTTCATTAAAAATTTAATTTAAATTGCATCTTTCACATGCATTTCAATGTTACCTATCGCTGCGTTTGGGCCAACAATGGCTGACAAGTTCACGTGACAGCCTTTCTACCAATGAGCAGCTGCGGGCGGCGCGGAAAAGGATTGCCGTACTTTCCTAATCTAGAGCTTTACTTACAGCTGCACCCTAGAGACCTCTACCGGCATTGATTCAAATGGTGTACGGTTCATTGACCTGCAACCAACGATTGCCGAGCTATTTACGATTGAAATGTGATGAACCTTTATGTTACAACTTGTATTAAGGGAACTTGTAAGGATTCAAGTAGTAATCATTCACAAAATGGCGTGTCCCTAAATGACTGGTCAAGTCTGATTGCATCCTGATTTAAGTGAGAAAAGTTCAACACCTAATTGTATATGTTCTGCATTTGTTGTCGATTTTCAGTTTTTCCTACCTATTTATATAAGCAGGGACTATTAAACATTAATTATTAAGTAGCGGAAGAATGGGGCACTTATTGGTTTCACAATGTTCGTCGGCCCCCTTCATATTTTCTCCATTTGTTCACATAGAAAGTGGAAATTCAGAACGCAGCTTACCAGGGGCATGTCCTTCACTATTTAAGTTGGTTCTGATTGGCCTACTGGGGCCAAACTTACGGGGGTGACCAAAAGATCTATGTGAACTTCGGTATACAGATTCCTCTAGGCAAGATCTACGTTTCTATGAAATTTGGGCCAATTGGTCGAAGTTGTGGGGGAGGCAGTCACTTGGTCTTTAGAACTATGGCAATATATTGCATGTGATATGTCATTCGATCGGAAATGATAAGAAACGAACGAAGATAGATTTATTATACTTTTTCTAAATGCTATGTACGAGAAAATAAATTTTTTATTAAAAAAAAATTGGAGGGCTAAAAATGCAGATAAAAGGGTAAAATAGATGATCTCAGGGCATCCGCTACTTTCCTACACCCTCATCGGGAGGATTAAGTTCTTGTTTAATAATAAAACTTTCGTAACCTTAAAACCTCAGATTTTCCCAGATGCTGATTCATTTTTTCTTTTGCCTGCTGTCGTATTTGCATGTCTCTCATGTGTGCAATATACGAGGGGTGATTAAAAAGTAATGTCGCGTATTTTTTTTCGCTAACACCGTGACCGGGAAAAAATAAACACGTGTACATTCGATAAAACAATTCAACTTGTTTATCCAGATAATCTCCAAGCCGATTGGGGCAACGATCCTAGCGGTGAACAATTTTTTCCATGCCTTGTCGATAAACGTCATTCGGTTGACTGTGGAACCAGTTGCGAACTGCCGATTTCACCTCGTCGTCGTCACAGAAATGTTGACCGGCCAGTGACTTCTTCAACAGTCCAAAGATATGGTAGTCACTGGGAGCGAGGTCCGGGCTGTATGGAGTATGAAGCAGCGTTTCCCAGTTCCATCGCTGCAACAGGTCAGTGACCCGTTTCGCTGTGTGGGGAAGTGCGTTGTCGTGGTGCAGCACGATGTTCTCCATTGCCAAGTCAGGTCTTTTCCTGCGTATGGAGAAGATTCCTCAATGTGCCTCTATAGCGTTCGGAATTGATAGTGGTATGCGGTGGAAGAAACTCAAGCAGTATCGGACCACGGCAATCCCAAAAACATGTCAACATGTCCTTGCCGGCTGATGGCACCGTTTTGTGAGAGATGAGGTGTGTTTCCAAACCGCCGATTGCGAAAACACTTTGCGAAAGCCGAGCTGCTGGTGAACAATGTCGTACGCCCTCCCATATGAAGTGTCCAAGGTTGCATTAATTTCTCTCACGGTAATCCACAAGTTCTCCCGCACCTGCGCTTCCACAGCGGCACTGTTGCTGTCAGTCATGGTTTCCCGCGGCCGGCCAGAACGATGTTCGTTCAAAAGGTCCTCTCGTTGTACCAACGTTGTAATGTTCGGAGCTGCACGATATCACCTCCGTACACCGACACAATTACCTTATGGATATCGACTGGTTTCAGTCCTTTTGCACAATGAAAACGTATAACACTCCGCCGCTCAAAAGCACTGGACGATGAAATGAGAGCCGCCATCTTGTTTGGACTGCCACGTCGCTAGTGCTTGGCGGATGCAGACGACACTAACAGGAAACTTTAACAATGAACCAAATTAACTTTGTATATCGCAATTTTCTCATATCTGCCGTCATTTTCGAGAAAAAAAAATACGCGACATTACTTTTTGATCACCCCTCATAATTTTCAATAAAAATAAATGAAAAAAACAACGTTTTTCTGGAAAAAATGATCAACCATGTTTATATAGACTGAAGCTCCTATTGATCTTAATAATCTTAAAAGTTTAAAATATGATGGAAATTGTTTGGTCCACTATTTGAAGTGCATATGTTATCACAAGATAGTGCGGCCATTTACAATTCCTCCTTCTTGTGATGTTATGGTTGTAACAACATACGTATATTCTTGTAATTTATTAAACTGAATTTTATTATAAAATAAAATAACTCCTTTGGCTTAGGAACACGTGACACCATTGCCTACCAAGGCTGTTGGAGAACTGCGTAAACGAAATGTGAGGAGGAAACGTTCCGAAATATTGTTAAGCTCGCCAGAAACGGGAAAATCATCCAATTCTGCAACGGGAAAGGTGAATCTCTACAATAATTTAATGTTCCAGTACAATTAAAAGAATTCGCTATAATTTAGTAGAGTTTCTAAAGTAACAACTTTTCTTCGATGGAGATAAAAATAGATATCAGTGGCCGTGTGCGTTTTGTAGATGTAAGTGAGTCGTTTCAAATTATTTCTCGACTAATACATCTTTTTAAAGCTGTAGTTCTCTTTATGCAGATGCTAAAAACTTATTCAAGCGCCTTACATTGTGAAAAATTAGATCAATTTTGCAAATGTTGTCTACACAAGAGAAAACGCATCATTTTATTGCATGAGTTCAACCTTGGCCATAATGCTGCTAAAGCAACTCGAAATGTCATCAAAGCGGTAGCATAGGGTGACGAGACAACTCCTTAGCGTATAACGCGCAGATGGTTTGAAAAATTCCGTGGCGGCAATACCACAGTTGAAAATGAGGAAGTTCGCGGCCGTCCATCGAAAGTTGACGACTACCAATTGAAGACATTAATTGAAGCCGACGCGCGTAAGTCCACACGAAAAGTTCCCGAAGAGCTCAAGGTAGACCATACTACAGCTGTTCGCCACTTGAAGCAAATTGGAAAGGTGAAAAACTCGATAAGTGGGTGCCCAAGTCGGTGCCCAAAGGCTATGGTGACTGTTTTGTGGTCTGCAATCGGACTCATTCAATGACAGCTTCCTGAAGAAGGGTGAAACCATTACTGCCGCCCGGTAATGCATACAACAAATCGACGACATGCACCAGAAATTTCAAAATCGACCAGCATTAGTATTCGGAAAGGGCCCATCTTGCTTCACGAGAACGCTCGGTCGCACATCGCAATGATCACCTGAAAGAAGTTAAATTATATTGGCTACCAAATCTTTGATCATCCAGCATATTCACCTGATCTTTCGCCAATTGAATACCTCTTTTTCAAGCACCTCGACAATTTCTTGCGTGGAAGATGCTTCAAAAACCAAGACGATGCGAAAACTGCTTTCAACGAGTTCGTCGCCTCCAGAAGTCCAGACTTCTACACCACCGGAATATATATAAGCTTGTGTCTCGTTGGCAAAAGTGTGTCGACTCTGCTGAATGTTACTTCGATTAATAAAGTGCGATTTGAAACATGTTATTTTACTATTCATCGGCCACGAATTTCGCACCAACCTGACAATAACAAAATGAACGTTTACTCTTGAAATTATTGTTTATTTGTTACCGTTTAATATAAATTAATCTTGATTTTTACGATATTAAAAAAAATAGTTTACTAAAATATTTACATTTAAATATGAAAATAGTCTTGGGAAAAGTTCTTAAAAATTGTAAAGAATAACAATTGACTTCTTTCCCCAATACTTTATATCTCTATAATAAAGAGGTTTTTGCGTTATTTTCTTAGAATATTTCCCTATATTTAAACCCGAATAAAAGAATCAAAAATAGAGTGTGAATGAATTGAAAAAAAGGCCAGCACAAAAGATATGATTAGAAATCGCTTTACTTTAAGTAAACCCCGAATAGATTTCTCGCAAACGATCCGCATTTAACATTTTTTACCTTTTTGAAAGCAAAGAAAACATCGAACATCGAACTCTTATAGATTTTTGAAGGAGTTTCTGCTCCTTTTCTCCATTCCCCGTCCTCACTTTTTACACTTTCCACGCTCTTTTCCTCAACATGAAGTTGATATTCAGGCACCGCTCACTGCATGTGAATTCTTCGATAGCAATTTTTTTTTTTTTACTTTTCCATCTTACCTACCTCTCATACACTCACTCACTCATCCTCCCACACACACGGCTTTCCGATCCCATCTTATCTACGATTTTTCCATTCTTTTATTTACACTTTAATGCCGAAGCCTTATTATTCGTTTTTCTTCAAAAAGAATCTTAAAGCTAGTGGATTTTCGATTTGCTTTAAAACTTTCCTATTCTCTCTTTTTTTTTATTGAGTTTCGTAAAAATCGTGAAACGCTACTACTCTTAGAATTCAAATACGTATCCAATTTTTTCCTTATCCATATACATTTTTAAGCCCTGTAGTTCTTCCTACATTTCGAGAACTTTCAAAAGAAAATAAACTCAGGCTAGTATTAGTAGCTTTTAATAGTTAAGAAGAAAATGCTATTGCACATATAATTATCGGTATAAATCAAAGTATGCCCTAGTTTTTACATACAAAATAATCCATTCTAATGTGAAAAATTTCCGGGATAAAGAGCAGAGCTAGAAGCACCATTTTTGTATAAAAATTCCTTCCATTACTAAGAAACCTATCGTTCAATTTTCCTTTCAGCCATCTATTATCCTTTCATTCTCGTCCCTTTATGATGAAAAGGAAACGGAAGAGACATTTGACTTAAATGGTGACAAAATCGGTGGAATACCGATGATGGAAAGAAAATAGCTGCGGGTGTTGGAAACTTTTATCGACAGGAAATATAAAAAATTGCTGTGATAAAAAAGAGCAACTCCTTAGCTTTTGGTCGCAACAAATAGAAAAC
This sequence comes from Rhysida immarginata, assembly GCA_023313115.1. Classification (NCBI taxonomy): domain Eukaryota; kingdom Metazoa; phylum Arthropoda; class Chilopoda; order Scolopendromorpha; family Scolopendridae; genus Rhysida; species Rhysida immarginata. The sequence goes on along the minus strand of JAHWFO010051248.1, from coordinate 963,120 downwards.
GCTTTGATAAAAAAAAATAAAAGTGGTAAAATGGTTTGAATAGAAAATTTGCAAATTTTGCTAAGAATTGCAGTTTTTTTAAATTTTGGATACTATAATTATCTTGTTTTTTTAAAAAAATTCCTTAATTCTACCATATTTAAAAACAGTCTCTAATTTTTCTATTTTATAGAGCAATTTTATTTTTGGAGATGATTTATTCATCGTATACGATATGCCATTAAAATTGCAACACGGGAAAGAGGATTCAAGCCGACATTTGAATGATGCGTAGATAATGGAAGAGGATTGCAAATGATAAAACAATAGGGAAGAACAGAGAGCCACTTAAAGGGTTGGAATTGTGTTTGTTTGTCGCTCTTGTGCCCAGAAAGCTTCGGTATGCCACGTGGAAGAAGACATCAGCCCTACCAGTAGGTTTCGAAACTTTGATCGCGGGAGAATTGTGACACACAGAGAATGCGGATTATCCATCCAAGAAATTGGTGCTCTTGTTGGACGAAATGCGTCCACCGTGATGCGAATATGGGAATCGATTGGTCGAGGAGGGAAGAACTGACCGATGCGTCGCGACGTGAGAATGAAGAAGATAGGAAGGAAGAACTGAAGGTTCTCAAGGACCCCCATCACACAAGAGAATGAGAAGATAGGGGAAGCATTGCTATTACGGATCGTGGAGCCAGATGACGCAACTCTAGCTCAAGAATTAGGATGTATTAAACAGCAGCCAGTCTACGCACGTGCCATTAGATGTTGACTGCAGCATCAAGGTATTTCCACAAGGTGTCCATTGCTGCGGCTGCAGCTGCTGTGATGCATGGTATGAAGAGACTAATAGCATGACATCGCATTCTCAGATGAATCCCGCGTCTGTTTGTAGCACCATAACGGCAGCACCGCGTCGACAGACTGACGAAATCTTACGTTATGCACCCGGTAACATCATATAGGAGAGTGTCATTGCATTTTAGTCTCGCTCGTGCCTAGTGTGTATTCTCGGTTCACTGAACAGCCAACGTTACATCTCTGAGGTGTTAGAACATGCTGTTGTCCATTAAAAGAACTGCTTGGAACCACTTGAAAACATGACAATGTACAACTGCATATGGCATAAATCGTTCAATAATTACTAAAAAGCCACAATGTCAAAATGTTTCCTTGGTCGCATTCACCATATCTTTGGCCTGTTAAACCAGTCTATTCCATGATCGCCCAATAACTGACACATACGGATAAATTTGACAACATGTGAAAATCATATAGACCGACATACCCTGAACACACATACATGCTAACAACGGTTATGACTGCCTATTTTTCTAAACGAGATGCCGATATATGTGTGTTCTGCGCCTACGATGATTGTAAATATTTCACTCTTGCATTATATGCATATAATAAATAATGGCTTCGATAGCTCTTATCCTATCTGGTGTTGTGATTTGAATGGTCAGTAGAGTACATCTTTGCAGTCAACGATAATTTATAAATGTTTATAAATTTATTATATATTTAAAAACTTTTTCGCCTATTTTTGAAAACAGCTAAGAACTAGATCTTGTTTACTTTTATAAATTATCAATAAATCCTTGTTCATCTCCAGGTGCTATTTAACGGTTTCTGCGTTATTTACAGTCACCGTATGGACGCCTATTTAGTCCTTACAGAAAATACTTTTTCAGAATGCGTTGTAATCTTGTCTGGACAGCTCTTTGCAATTTCTCGAAGTATGTGAAATGATACAATCCTCTTTAAAATTTAGGTTTCAAAACCTAAAAGATAATTAATCAGTCCTGAGATAATGGAATACTAATTATTCACTAAACTTTAATCAAATTGAATCATAATTAATTAGTATAATTAATCATTCCAAATAGATGGTGATTCAAAATAAAGTATTCCTATTCAAAGCGTTCTGGAGAGGAAAGCAGCGCCTAGTGAAGAAATTTGTATAATGCGTCTGGAGTCCTCGTATCATAAAAAGATATGTGAAGATGGTTGCCTAGTCTTTTCGAGCAGTATGCCTTCAAGGAAAAGAAAATACAACACAAACGAGGAGACTGAAGAGGCATTTCAAAGCCCCAATGAGTATGAAACCACCAAAGCGCAGTAACAACGCCGTTTCAACTGTCGTTAAGCTATACGTCGCTTCAATGCTACTCAACAAGAGTTCAAAGACCAAGAAGATCCAGACATCATTGACAATCGGACCAATCAGCGACAGCGCAATACTGCTACACAAGCGGCATACGAACAACAACTAACCGACGAAGATCGCCAGTTAAATGGAACGGTTGATGCCAAAGCACATGCCAGTCGCCGAGAAAATTATTATTATTATTATTAAGTTAGCATCCCAAAGCGGGATATGTAACGCAATATAATCACAGGGTCAAACCTCTTATAACACTTACTGAAATTTATATTTCATGTGGTGTTTCTAATGTAGTAATTTCCTTTAGAGAAATTATGTTTATCGAAACTGATACTGTCAATCAGTCATCGCGCAATGTGTGGATAGTTAATATTAAGCGAACACAGAGACAAGGACGATAACGTATTTCTCCTAACAAGCACATTCAGGACATGATTCCAGGCTCTGTGACTGAATACAACTCTAATGAAACAGCTCATGTGGAAGAGGGATGTTGATGGGGGTGTAAAAACAGAGTTCCTTAACCCTCTCAATCCATCTTTGAACTTTTTAATATTGACAGAAATAATTCAATACTCATAGCTTTTCTTTGATATTCTAAAAAGTTAAGGATGCAATGTCGAATTTTCTGGCCAAACACAATTGTACACAAAATTCCAGTACGAACATTAAAAAAAATTCTTTCGTTTTTCCAAAGTGAATTTTTACTGTATTAATTCTAAGGATTTTGATGTATTCATACATATATTCAAAATCGGATATTGCAAAATTTCATCAAACAAACAGCCCGAGCAACGCCGGGCATTTCAGCTACGAAGGGGTACCCAAAACAAACCGGTTTTGTGGTGTTGATAGCCAGGCGCTTGTATTACCGACTTCTCTCGCTAAGTGAATGCAGGTCAACACTTCTTCCGTCGTTATGCGAAGCGGCATTGCTAAGGAAGCTTGTGCGCAGTCTCTGTCAGCCGTTATGTAAAGACTGTTTTGTTTGCGCGGCGTTTTTTGATATGAGGGTTGTTGTTCAAATATAATTCGTTCCTCCCAAACTCAACAGTGATATGTCAGTAAGGGGGGGGGGGGGCAATGAAGTCATGTTTTTTTTGGTCAAGCAATGGCGCACAGTGAGGGCTGTGTGAGCGGGCGCATTGCGTGGTGGTAGAACCAGTCACCTGACTGCCACAAATCGGCACGTTTATTTCTCAAACTGTTGCCCAGCCTTTTAAAAACTTCAGGCAGAATGCTTGATTGACAGTCTGTTTGGGAGGAACGAATTCTGTATGCATAACACATCAAAAAACGTCGCGCAAACAAAACAGTCTTTACATAACGGCTCACAGAGAGTGCGCACAAGCTTTCTTAGAACGCCGCTTGGCATAACGACGGAGGAAGTTTTGACTGACACTCACCTAGCGGGAGAAGTCAGTATTACAAGCGCCTGGCTATCAACACCACAATTCCGCTTTCTTTGGGTATCCTTTATTAGTTAACAACATATAAAGTGCAAAGAATACTTCGTTTCATCTTTCCCAATGGTTCATTTTGTCCTACTCTTTTTTATTGCACTGATTGTTTCCCCGTTATCTGAAACGTGTACTTAGCCATTTGGTGTTGTTACGCCCACTGGTTTTTCTCTCCAGAGTGCTTTAAATAGTAATGGTTTACTCATGCCATCAAAAGTAATGCAAACCCCCCCTCCCGGGTAACGCAAGTGAGCCAGCCAAACTGCTGTCACGAAAAGCACATATAAGCTGCAAATGATCAAAAATGCAAACCTCTGGATGACGTCTTCAGTCATCAAGCCTGTTACTTATCAAGGTGCCCAAATTAAACTGAGACTACAGTTATAACTAACAAATAATTTAATTATAGAATATTTTAAATACAGAATATTTGACGTAAGTTAATGTGTAACATGAAGCCTACACATACTTGGCATTGACCATTGATATTGATGTACTGGTCCTAGCGCGTACGAAACGAATGGATGGTTTCAGAGTAGCAATTCCTGGATGCGTACGGGTTCATTTTTCCACGGATTTCTGCACTTCCTTGTCACAGGCAGGGCTGTGCCGTGCTTTTATGTAGAGAGGGACCGCATCGGGCGGCATAAGCTTACGCAAAAGGGACGGCATTTTCGAAGACTTGTACAGAACTGCATCATGCTGAGAAAAACTATCGCACGTTCCTGGTCACAGGTGCAACCCTGAAGCTGAAATAGGCCATCAAAAACAAGCACAGAGAAAAGCTCTCGAAAGGGATTTTGTGGGTCCAGGACAACGCTAAGCCATATGTGGCCAAAAAGACCCTCCACCTGCTGGAAACATTTTGATTGGAAGTCCTCAAACATCCTTCGTAGAGCCCAGACATCTCCCCATGTGACTTCCATATCTTCCGCTTCTTAAAAAAGTCACTGCAGAACACCGTGAAAAAATGGATCCGTACGCAACGCTGAAGTCATCCATTCGCGTTGGGATTAGTCTATCAATAGCCTGTCAATGGCAATTATGGGTAGGCATCTTTTTACACATACACTCTACAAACATTCTGTACTTAAAAAATTTTGTAACTAAAATGTTCATCATATATAACTGTAACCTTAAGTTGTGAAAGATTAGATCAATTTTGCAAATGCGATCTACACAAGCGACACCCTGCATTTTATTGCGTGAGTTCAAACTTGGCTATATTACTGCTGAAGCAACTCGAAATGTCATCAAATCATGGGGTAACGGGACAACTTTTCAACGTACAACGCGCAGATGGTTTGAAAAATTCCGTGGTAGCAATGTGAAAATGAAATGAGGCCCTTTGAAAATGAGGGTGGTCGCGGCCGTCCATAGAAAGTTGACGACAACCAAGTAAAGACATCAGTCGAACACTGCGATTTACTTCGATTAATACACTGCGATTAATGTTACTTCGATTAAAACACTGAGTAGCCAGTTTCTTAGGAATACCCATGACTATGCAAATCCGTTGGTATATCAATTACTACGTATCAGTTGGTCACGTGACAGTCGGTACCAATATAAAGCGAGAACACACTTGTCAACTGTAAGTTGTTTGGCCGTCACCATGGAGAAAACAAAGGATCTGAGCGACTTCGAGCGCGGGATGATAGTTGGTACCCGGCGAGGTGGACTGATTATTTCCGAAACCGCACGTCTTCTAGGCTTTTCCCGAGCAACCTTGTCAAAGGTTACCAGAACTGGTTAAACAACCAAATTCACACGACATGCTGCGGGAGAGCTCAAAGTAGACCATTCGGAGGTCGTTCGCTACTTGACTCAAATTGGAAAGATGAAAAATTGGCTTTGGTGACTGCTTGGTGGTCTGCAACCGGACTCATTCATCACAGCTTATTGTGTCAGAGTGAAACCATTACTTCACGGCCAGTAAGTTCAAGAAATCGACGACATGCACCAGAAACTTCAGCAATAACGACCAGCATTATTATTCAATCGGAAAGGTCCCATCTTGCTTCACGACAACGCTTGACTCCACGTTGAAATCGTCACCCGACAGAAGTTAAATGATCTTGGCTACGAAAATCTTGATCATTCAGCATACTCACCTGATCTTTCGCTATCTGCTTACCACTTTTTCAAGCACCCCGACAATTTCTTGCGTGGAAGATGCTTCAAAAACCAAGACGATGCGAAAACTGCTTTCAACGAGTTCGTCGCCTCCAGAAGTCCAGACTTCTATGCCATCGGAATAAATATGCTTTTATCTCGTCGGCAAAAGTGTGTCGACTCGACTGCATGTTACTTCGATTAATACACTGAGTGGCCAGTTTCTTAGGAATACCCATGACTATGCAAATCCGTTGGCATATCAATTACTACGTATCAGTTGGTCACGTGACAGTAGGTACCAATATAAAGCGAGAACACACCTGTCAACTGTAAGTTGTTTGGCCGTCACCATGGAGAAATCAAAGGATATGAGCGACTTCGAGCGCGGGATGATAGTTGGTACCCGGTGAGGTGGACTGAGTATTTCCGAAACCGCACGTCTTCTAGGCTTTTCCCGAGCAACCATTTCAAAGGTTACCAGAACTGGTTAAACAATCAAAACAAAAAACAACCTGCACAGACAAGCCAGTGGTCGCAAACGAGTCGTCGATCCAAGGGATGAGCGTAGGATGGGAATGCTTGTTCGCGTGAATAGAAATGTCACGACTTGTCAACTAACAGTGGAATACAACACTGGACCGCAGAATAACATCTCTGAACGCACTACACGCCATACTTTGGCAAGAATGGGCTATAATAGCCGACGGTCAGTCCAAGAACCTTAGATCTCCATCCAAAACCGCAAAAAAAATTCCAATTTGCCCGTGATCACCATCACTAGACCGTCGACGACTGGAAGAAGGTCTGCAGGTCGGATGAATCCCGTTTGGGGACAACAGCACGAAGCGATGGATCCCTCCTGTCTGGTTTCCACTGTTCAGGCTGGTGGAAGCTCTGTAATGGTCTGGGGAATGTTTTTTCTGCCATACTCTTGGTCTGCTGATACCTGTAGAACAACGCATTAATGATCAGGGCTACCTGAACATTGGTGCCGACCACGTTCATCCCTTCATGGCTACTGTGTTTCCCTTATTGGAAATATACTTTCAGCAGACAATGCTCCGTCTCACAAGGTTCCTATCGTTATAGAATGGTTGCAGGCGCACGATTATGGATTCAATTTACTCCTCTGGCCACCACAGTCCCCAGATTTGAACTCAATCGAACATCTTTGGGATGAGCTGGGTTATTCGAGGCATATGATAAGCATTAACTGGGAGCAGCTGTTGCATTCGCGTGGACAAACATCACGGAACAATGCTTCCAGCGGCTAATTGAATCCATGCCACGGCGAATTCGTGCTGTTATAGCTTCTAGGGGTAGCGCAACACAGTATAAGAGGAGTATTCCTAATAAACTGGCCACTCAGTGTAAAGTGTTGTTTGAAACGAGTTATTGCATTTTTAATGTAGTCACTTCACATCGGCCATTAATTTTGCACCAACCTAATATTTGTCTCCGTAATATCTAAAAGATAATGGTCATGTTAAATTCGCTGGCTTGTATATTGATATAGTCATGTGACAGGGCGCAAACTGACCTAGCTGTTTACGCGCCCGTAAAATCAAAATCTAACAAACCAACCAAACATTCAACCAATCAACCAACCTGTAATTTAGCAAATTTTTTCTCTCCACTATTTACTATTGATTAAAGGATTCGTTTATTATTTTATTTTTCATTCTAGTCTTGATATTTCCTGTTTAGACATAAGATGAGACAAGAAAGCGTAGAAAGCGTTTATAGTTTCATCTAATTTCTAAGCTGGTTTATTTCAAATTTATAGCTTTTATATTGAAATATAGAACAAACGTAATAAAGTTTGTTCCAAACTAATATATGTTTGTCTATAAACCCAATAATGTTCATTTAATGTTAAATATCTTTATTATAAACTTCTTCAATTAATTTATTACGACGTTTATTTAAAAATAATAACTTTACTTTGGAGAAGAATTCACATCAATAAAAACATCAATTGCTTCCAAGTTCTTGTTGAATACCAACTTTCTAAACAATCGGTATATTACATTTTATTTGATGAATTTCAACACTAGAACGTTCTACATTCAGAGTGAATAATATTTGGGAACAAAATAAAATTGAAAAACCGCCAAATTAAAATTACAAAGAAATATTAAGTTGAACAATATTACGCCGCTGTGTCATTGGTTATAAAATGTTATTCCCAAGCTCTTGATGAAAACCTTCCATTTACTGTATCAAGCAATTTCTTATTTGTCAAGCTTCTGTACATGAACGTTGCCAAAGGGGTCAGGCGGAAGGGAGATCAGTTACTCAAACTTCTAGACAAATGCGTCATGTATAATGGTAAAAAATAACATGTACACGGGGAGAATTTGGAAATTACCATTGGCTTTATTCTGCAAAACAGAGCTGGTATTTAGTGAGCTTTTGCAAGGCAGTTTTCTCGCATATGCATTTAATTTCTACCCCTCCCCCCATCCTCCATCCTTATATAAATCCTGATAAAATCCCATGTTTGTACATTTAATGTTAGCACTATGTTTGGGATCACAGCCGAATAACAGGAATGTAATTGTGGACCTGTTTTAATTCATTCTAATTTATTAAGAGACTATAAGTGTTTAATAAGTAATTATCTACTCTGATCTAGTAATTTCTCATTATCGTACAGTGCTATAAAAATCATACGACACCAACAATTTTCCAACATAATCAACAGTTGTAGTTTTATTCAGCATATCATCGATTTTTTTCTCATTTTTAAAAGAATATTTATTTTATTTTATTTAATTTTATTTATTTAATCGAATCCAATACGTCCATCCAGGGCCTGACGTCTCATTTTATTTTATATATAAGACTATAAAAAAACAAAAACTTTACACTGAAAATTAACGAATTCTGTAATTTTCTATACACTCAGGCTGGAAGAAATTATAGGACGATCCCTCCATTTGTCCAATGAGCTCTTCCTGAATTTCTGACCTATTCATAGACTAATTTGTAATCTTTTTGGTTTATAAGATTTACTGGTGCTGTAGAGAGAAGTAGATCATTAACCATGGTCTGAAAAGAGAGGTCAAATTAAAGAATACCATGATTGTGGAAAATCGGAAGACAAACAGCAGCACTATAGGGAGTGCAAGTGTGACGTCAGTCCTTGGAATTCTTTAGTCACCTGACTCGATTTGGTTCCAAACAAGTCTTCTCGCTTCGGTATTTAACATGGTTCCAACGTAGGGATGGAATAAAATCGTTTTGTATAAGCCCAATGTTTATAACACATTTAAGATGTGAAATTGTTTAGTTCCTCACTGCTCAAGAAGGAGCTAAAACAGCGATTTAGACATTTATCGTTTTCCCAAAGAAAGAAAGATCCGCGAACGATGGCATTCTTTTGTTAAGTGATTAAAAATGATTAAAAAGCGTTCTAATATTAATGTATAAATTATATAATGGTATTAAATGTCTTAATAATAATATAAATTACACAAATTAACATAATAATTTAAGAGATATCATTTTTACTGGCCGCCCGTTTCAACGTTACTAGTACGTATATTGCGTGGTTCCAATGTTTGGAACCAGCGATCCCATTTCCTAGGCTCTCGGCCCGTTCATCGCGCAAATGACGTCAGCTGTGACGTAGTCACTTGCACTCCCTATAGCTACCGCCACATAAGTTGAACGACAGGATGACGTCATTTCTAACGCCAGCCAATAGACGTTAACGGGAAGCAAATCGCTTAGCTATTCCATGAAACATCCGCTTTCGTTTTCGAAACAATAGCCGGTTTCACGCTTTGAAACGGATTGAAAAAACGGTTTAAAAGTAAACCGTTTAAGTGGGTGAAACCGTGAACAAATGGTTTAAGCTTTACAATTTTAAACGGTTTATTTCTTTTCGGAAATTTGACTGCAGAGGGAGCTGGTTGTTATAACCATGGCAGCCTCCTTGAGTATAGTGTACAGTCATGGACAAAAAAAACACTCCCTAACTCTGTGCTGCTATATTTTTAAATGAGCGTTTACTACTTTTGCCACTAGGGGTCTGATATCGATTAGCATGTCAGTTTTTCTGCTGTATTTTGATTACAAGTGCATCACAGAGCAATCTAATGATAAACTTTACATTTAATATTTCTTCTCAATAGACTTTTGGACAATGATTGTGAACAATATTTATTGCTTTGTTATTGTTAGCTTTAAAATGTTTTAGAAAAATAGTTCGTACGGAAGAAAATAGGATGGTACGATTTTATTGGTTAAAAATTTAGATAATTTTCTGACTGAACTAAACGCTATGAGACACCTAGTGGCAAAAGTAGTAAACGCTCATTTAAAACATTAGCAGCATCGAGTGAGGAGCGTTTTTTTTGTCCATGACTGTACATGTGTGATTACAACTACAAAACATGTTTTAACAATTTGATTTTTTTAACGACATGATTTACTTTACCTGATATTTGCCTAAATATGGAAATCCAACAATATAATTCGCAATTGCGAGCTCTTCATCCAAATCCCAAGCTCTGATCCGACGCCGCTTCGACGAAGCGTGGTCAGCCATGTTTTTTTTTTCTCAAAAAAACGAAATAAACGAACGTTGGTGTCGTTTTCGTTTTTTCCGTTTTTTCCCGATCGTTTAAACAAAAACCGTTTTTTTCGAAGCGTGAAACCGCCTATTGTTTTCGTATTTATATTTAGTTTCTGTTTTCGTTTTTTCTTTTAAATAGATAAATGAAATTAATAAATTAAAGAATGACGCAGAATAGTCGACTCGAATGCAATTTGTTTTATATTATGACTTTTAATAGCCTTTCCACGTTTCACCGATATCTCCACCATTACTATAGTAGAACAAGTGCATCATGGGTAAAATCCAGCCAAAGCATATTGCTGAGAAGACTTTCTGCGCATATCAAAAAGATCGTTCAACTAACGTTGCGGCAGCTATAATTGGAAAGTCTAAAACTTTTGCACACTACAGCTTCAAATGACACCAAATCTCGAGCTGGAAGACTCGCAAAACTATCTCAGAGACAGAAACGATTTATATTCCGGATGGCATCAGCAACTGGGGCATCATCGTCTACAATTACAGAAAGTTTGCAATTGCCCGTAATATCCAGAATAACAAGAAACGTGTTACAGTCATCTGACAATCATGTGTATATAAAATGAAGAAGAAACCAAAGTTAACTACCAAACACATGCAAGCTAAATTGTAGTTTGCAAGGCAGTACATAAGAAATAGTAATTAATGGAATCATTTGGCATTCAGTGACGAAAAGACTTTAATCATGTGGCATTCAGTGACGGCTCGGACTTGTGTATGTACATCATTTACGAAAAGAAGAGTGTATTGTTTATCCCGTCATGTCCAAGATGGTGATTCCGTGATGATATGCTGCGTCTTTTCATCAGTTGCTGTCTTGAAGCCAAAAATCAACAACTTTAGATTATCAGGACATCTTAGGCAACTACACTGCTCACAGAAATTAGGGGAGAAGACAGGTTCGACAGGAAAGACACAAGTGCTGGGCGTTTCTGAATATACAAACTTTTATTTATATACCAAGTAACGTAGACTAGTCTCTAATGATGAGAAATTTGCATACAGTCTCCAATAATTCTGGACTATGACACTTTGAGAACATGATCATATATCACGCTTGAAGCTTTTGCGAATGGACATGTATGGTATCTTCGAACCGCATGGAATTGATGAGGTTATCAATGAGGTAACTTTTGCCACTCCTGAGTGAGGACCATGTCCAGATCACAAAGAGTCAATGGAGGTGCCGGCCTAGCTGCAATGCGTATTCCAAGGGCGTCCCAAACATGTTCAATGGGATTTAAGTCCGGTGAGCATGCAGGCCAATCCATACGCTCGATACCCTCTTCTTGAATCCGACGTTCACTAGCGGCCCCTGTGTGGTGGCGCGTTATCGTCCATAAAAATGAAGCTATCTCCGAAAGCTCCAGCATATGTTGTGATAATAGACCTAAGAACCTCGTCCCTGTAGCTCTGAGCCGTCAGAGTGCCGTTCCGCATAATGTACAGGTAAGTACGCCCAACAATACATATGCCTGCCCAGACCATTAATCCATCTCCACCGTACTGTGCTCATTCCTGAACAAAATCTGGGTTTTTATCGTGTTCCAGTGTTGTATATTCCTTCCCATTTTCTTGTTTTCCTATAAAGTGTTGTATATTCCTTTAAAAATGAAAGTTAATCGATGATAAGCTAAATAAAGCTACAAATATTGATAAGGTTTGAAAATAGTTGATGGTCATATAATATTTTCCAGCACTGTATATGGAAAAATATAATAATAGAGATATTAATGTTTCATCCGAAAAAAGATAAATGTTTATATAATACTAGCTGTTTACCCGGCGTTGCTCGGGCTGTTTTTTATGAAATG
>JAHWFO010051248.1:938896-950957 GCA_023313115.1 Rhysida immarginata | reverse complement strand
CAATGGAGTTTCCCATCCTGTATTTCTTCATCCATGACCATAGCCAAAAGTAATTTTTTATGGCCTATTGTTGCAGAAACTTTACTCTGCATTGCAGGACATGACATACATTGGGCGAGGTCAAAAATGCAAATTCCGAGTTGGGTTGGTGAGGCATTGATTATTGCTCGATTGTTAACGTATTGTTGACTATCATAGCAACAATGGCTTTCTTCACTAACTCAACTCGGTGTTAGCATTTTTGACCTCACCCATTGTTGGTCGGCGCATATTGTAGCTCATGTCAAGACAGACAGATCAAGCAAAATATTATTTTTACCCTTTCCCCTTTGGGCCAAAAGGATAAGTGGTTTAAAAGTTATGTTTTAAAGTTAAACATTTACAGACGCACCCTAAATTTTTATATAGACCTTTCCATTGAAACCGAAACTGGAATAACTGCGCAGAAGCAGGACAGCAAAGAACTTGCGTTTCCTACCTTGAAATGTACAAACAATAGTACACATCCTACTTCTGCGCAGTTAGTCCAGTTTCGGTTTCAAGGAAAAGATAAATTATGGCGCCATCTCTTGAGTAAACAAACAAACATAAACCAAGATATATGATTTTTACCCCTTCCCCCCTACTTTAGGGACATGTAAACCTTACTCTGGACCTAAAGAATATATGTTGCAAATATTAGCTCAATCGGATAAGTGGTTCAAAAGTTTTTAGAACATTTACAGACGCACCCTGAGCCTGAATTTTTATATATAAAGATTCTCACTTATTCGTTTTACGGTTTAAAGGGGGTGCACGCTAATTATTAGATTATTTAATCAAGATAAATACAGAATGCGTTAGGAAATTGTGAAGTGCTTTCTTGTTGGTATGAATCAGATGTCAAAAAAGTGATTAGCGCTAGTATAAAGAGAGTTTTTAGTTTGCCTTTTTTTCTTGACTTCACTGCTACTGTTTTGATTCAGGCTTTAGGAAAACGGTAAATTTTTATAACTTAATCTTTATTAAAGCACCTATCGTGTAAAATTTTGTCGCACTATTTAATAAATTATTAATAATAATATTTTTGCTAAATGCTATATTTACGTTTCTCTTGAAAAGGTTAAATTCAGCTTCAACACGCCCGAAATTTAAATATTCTGACCAATCCATGGTTAATTCAATGTTTTTTGAAAGCATTCTGTTTCGTTTTAGGGGTAGTCGTGGCCGAGTTGCCTTGCCGATCGCTCGCCTCATCGGTGGAGTTAGGCAAGTGAAATTCTATCTCTCCTCCCCCTCCCCCTCCCCCTGCTTCGGAGGGCACGTAAAGCTGTCTGTCCCGCCTGCTGTGGTCATTTTACAGCGGTCGTCAGATCCTTCAGAAATGGAAGTTGTGCGTAGGGACGATACCGCTACCATGTAAAAATAAAGATAATAACTACCGTCTCATAACAAGCACTCTCCTTGCGGTGGTGCTTGCGGCCAAGAGCCTTAATGGCCTATAGCGCCTCAGTTATTATTATTAAATTTAATTAATACTAATCAAAATAGTTTCAGATTGATGATTAATGTTCTATGTCTTAATTTCCAATGCATGTTTACTTATAGATTTTTCTTCACAATTGTTGTGGAACTTAAAGTTGGTCGATCCAATTGGCGTTGGTAAAGTTGCTTTTGTAGGAAAAATAATAACCGGTAATCGCTCTTGTCTTTCGTATATTATTGAATAGATTAAGTTAGATTCATATTAATAACACTGGGCAACAATAAAATTGCTTCTTAGGTGAAAGCCCCAATCCAGAATAAATTTAACATGCCGAACACGCATATCAAATTGGAAAAAGTTGATTGGCTCTCGCTGCAGAGATATTGAAGTTTTGTCCTTTGTATAGGTGCTATCGCGTAATACACTGGGATACCCTCTAAGACGAGTTGGCCAACCTTTAGCTCTGATCACAGTCGATATTTAGTCGAGATGCTGATACCGTTTGTCCATGCTGACCTAATGGCAGCTCTAAGTTCCATGAAATTTGATGGTGGCGTTTCCAAGCTTTGAAGTCATCTTTCGACTTCGTCCTACAAATGCTCAATACGATTGAGATCAGGGGAATGAGCTGGCCGTGGAAGCAGACTAAACTCTGATTGATGTTCCTCAAACCAATTTTTGACCGATCGAGCACGGTGGTAAGGTGCATTGTCCTGCTGAAACTGACTATTTCCAGAAGGGAACATCATAGCCATAGATGAGTGCTACAATGTTGTAGTAAACTGTGCTGTTCAGAGTTGTGTCCATAGATATCAAGGAAGCCAGTGTACTCCAGGAAAACATTTTGAGTTGGCAAATATTACCAATTAAATAACCTTATGAGTTGTCATTTGGCAGGAGGGTCCAATGAACTTGTGCTGTTTGCGCCACAATCTGATCCTGCCATCTGCATGATGGAGCAGGAAACGAGATTCATTGGACCAGGCTACTTTTTCCACTCCTCAAGTGACCAATTACTTCATTTCATGGACCACAACAGGTGCCTTTTCCTATTGTTCTCTATGCTTTGTGCTGCACCTGCATTGAATTCACCTGTAATTTGTGGTGTTGTTCCCTTCTGTTTTGCGGACTATGCATGTTACTCGTCTTTAACTTCTCTCATTCACCAGCCTTTTTCGACTAGAATAGTCCTTATCGCTTGAAGTTTTTTTCTCAACTGCTACTCTCTAAATACCCGAGATACTGTTGGGCAAAAAAATCCTAAAAGAGTCGTCGTTTCAGAGATTCTGGCACCAGCTCTTCTTGCACTGACGATCATCCCTCTTTCAAACTCACTTAAATCTTTCGTCTTACACATTTTCAGATTAACTATCGTGTTACTACGTCGTCTGAAGCTGAGTGTTCCTTATATAAGCAGCTCTGGTTGTTACATCACTCTACGTCACTTTACTTTCAAATAAGGGGTATCTCTAATTTTTAGGCCACAGTGTATAATGCATAACGAATAAGGAGAACCAGCCTATCGGACATCCTGTCTACACGAAGGAGACTTAAGTCATTCAAAAGCAGCTATTGGAGAAGATTAATTACAACAAATATGGCTGGCAGATCTGTTCTGACCTGATGGTAGATGTAACAGTTTAGTTTTGTCACAAGTTTTCTGTTCTAGTTATTATCCTCCTTAGGTATTGATTTATCTTTGTCTTGTTATATTTATTATTTCTCTCTTTTATGGTATATTATTAGCCGGCTCGGTGGCCAAGAGCGTTAGGGGGCAGGTCTTGTCGAGGGCATGGATGTTTGTGCTTGTCCCCGTTTCATCTATTTTCATCCTTTTCATCCATTATGCTGGAACGTATAATTCCAGTTTAAAGTTTGAATCAAATACAGATCGATCCTTCCTTTCAGAAAAATTTTAATTAACACAAAAACATGATAGAAAAAATCATGAGTGATAATTCACGTGGTCCCTAGATGGCCAAAATCGAAAGTAAAAAAAATGTACTATTAACTGTCTTAGCTTTGTTGTAGCTATTCTTGGCAATTTTGGTGTTTTCGTGTGGAGCAACAATGGAAGTAGTCGCGTGTAGCTGCTCTTGTACAGAGTGTTTCGCCGCTGGTTCAACCAATGCCTCTTAGGGTGCGTTCACTTATTCACTTGGAGTCACAACGAGTGACTCCCGTGACTCTGAGCCATTCGGATTCCGTTTCTTTATTTGCTCCGAGTCATTTGGTCTCCGTTTCTTTCTTCGCTCGGAGTTAACTCCCTTGACCTCCAACATCAGGGTACGCTTGGAGTCTTTCGGAGTTTGTTTCTTTATTCGCTTGGAGTGCGACTCGGGTTAACTCCCTTAACTCCTGCTTTCAAGCTGGAGACATCGGAGTCAAAAAATTTAATGAGAAAGACGACGCAACAATGAAGAGTGCCAACAAAGTTGTGACTTCAACGATAATTAATTTTGTTACAATGAGATATCGTTTGCGAGCGCGCTTGTTAGGAGCCGTGGCAACCACACAAACAAGAGAAGACTTAATTTTTTCAAGCTGGCGCACACGTTGTTTAACTATCAACATGGCCGCCTCTATCTTTCCAAAGTGCACGATCATAGCCTACCATAATTGGTTAGCCTTCCATTGTTGTAGGCTTGGCACGATACAAACGAAAATTTAGCTTAAATTGATCGAAAATTTGATTCAAGACAATTGTTTCAGCATAATTATTAATTTTTATATGCTCAATCTCAGTTTATCTTTACGCATGAGGCCACCCTAGTCTCTATGATAATAAATTAAAATTACAATTATGACCAGAACTTTGTTTTTATAAAAATATTAAAAAATAAAAAATATGTTATTGTTTATTCCTGTTAATAAAAAATAACTTAATATTAAAGGTTCCCCATAACCTAAAGTGCCATGGGCACTGCTCATGCTTTTCTGATGCCTCCGGAGGTAGCGAAGAAGGGAAAAAATATCTTGAATCGTTCACAAGTAGTGTTGCTAATTTAGCAGGGATGTAATAATCGCATTACTACCAATAATAAGCCCTGAAATGCAATTAAACGTATCTTCGGATGATGATGTAACAATGTCTGATGTTTTCGCGCTCAGGCCTTATCTTTAGGAGGCGTTGGCTCAACACCATTGTACGTAGTAGAAATAATTTAAATATCTTTTTTGTTTGGCTGCGCCAAAAAGGAAGGAGATGCGTATTGGACATGGCTTGAAACGGATGGGATGTCTCTTCTGCTGTGGAGACTATGTTAAAGATATGAGACTCCTGGAACACGTCTGGGTTTGAGTTGGCTAGTACTCGGTAACCACAAAATTTCTTGCCGATTTTAATTCCAGAAAACAAAATGATGTACACAAAAAGTAGCGTATCGCTAGTCCCCAAAATAATCCCCATTGGCGTCTAGCACCTTTTGCCAACGTGTCTCCAGTTGATCAATCCCCTGGCTGTAAAACTTGCCGGTCTTGGACTCAAAGAAGTCCGTGAGTGCCTTTCGCAGATCTGTATCACTGGTGTAGGATTTTCCACGAAGATGGTTCTCCAGAGAATGGAAAAGGTCATAATCCGTTGGAACAAGATCTGGTGAGTAAGGTGGATGACACAAAGTTTCCCAGCCAAGCCGCTCTACTGTGTGGCCAGGCGTTGTCATGAAGGAAGAGTACTATGTGACCAATGCTGTTCTACTATGTGGCCAATGCTGGCTCCTTCTGCTGCAATGCATGTCGCACACGTTCCAACTGCTGGGAGTACAGGTCCCCAGTGATGGTTGGGCCAGTTGATAGCAGCTCGTAGTGAACCATTTGGCGTCTAGTCCACCAGACTCACAAGACTTAGGGGATTCATCAGAAATGGCAAATTTTCCCGAACTGAATTTCTGGAACCAATGCCTTGCGGTGCGTTCATTCACAGCATCATCCCCAAACGCAAGACACATTCCGCGACTTGATGCTGCTGCTGTTGCTGCTGCTGCTGCTGCTGACAAGCCCACCTTGAAGTCATGAAGCAAACAACACCTAACCATCTCCTTCGATAACTTCATTTATCTTCACTTCTGCACGAGATGTGACTGGTGTGAATGCCCAAAAGCCCTGTATTTATAAGTGCTAACCTTCCTGCTTCACCCTGACAGATTTTGGACCACATTGTATACTCATTTGCATATCTGCTATCACTTCCTTTTATGGCAACAAAAAAACGGCAAGAACTTTTGTGGTTACCTAGTAGAACATTTCCATCTACTATGAGTTCTTGAAAGATCATTTGAATGGTCGCTGTTTCGAAGAATACAAGCCCTGGACGAAAGTTTGGAATTTGATGTTATGTTCAGTATTGTTACATTTCTTAAAAATTTTTAAAATCACATGTGCAAGAAAATTCTTTTATTTTTTTATTATAAAGAGGGAACAAATGATTTAATTGCTAAACACAAATTGCATAAGTTGCACTAACTTTCCACATAAATTACGTATGCATATCATTTGAGAAAATTGTGGAAAAATGCATTACCCTTGATAAAAGTTAGAAATATACCAAAAATTTGAATATTGCAGACACAACGAATTAAAAAAACTTTATTTTTAATATTCTAGTGGCTTTAGGTAAAACTGCGTTGTATAGGCCTCTTCACGCACACTATTGGCATTATTCTTCATTGACTCTCATGGATAAAGTAAAGTAACTGAGTTCTGATAAGAAGGTTCGATTGTTCGTTTGCATCATGAAAAGAAAACATAAAATGAAATAGCCAAAACAGTAAACTGCACTCAAGGGACTGTTTCGAAAATAGTTGCAAATTTTGAAGCTACCGGTTGTTCAAATAACCGTAACTGGAAGACCTCGTTCAACAACGGAAAGAGAAGATCGAAATCTGATCAAGATGGTGAAGAAAAATACTGCAAGGAAAATTAATGCATCATGGAACACTGCAGTTAACGTTTCTGACCTGACGGCTAGAAAGAAGAATGACAGCGAAAGGCTACAGGTCGCGTAAAGCTAAAACCAAACCCTTCGCAACATCAAAGCAGAAAGCAGAACGGCTGAAATGGGCTAAAACTCATAAAAATGGTCTGTAACTGATTGGAAACAGGTTATATTCTCAGATGAAAGTAGAATTTGCATAGGATATTGTGATTATAATGAACAATTTGTATGGAGATAAGTCAATGAAAAATTCCATGAGTACTGTTTGCGAACAACAACCAAATCTTCTCAGGAGCTAATGGTGATGGTATGGGATGCTATTACCCACAAGGGAGTAGGAGAACTTTTAATTCTTAGTAGAACAATGAATAAAGAGAGATTTTGGTCAGATTACTGATGAAAACAGCTGAAAGTTATTTTGGAGACGACGACTTCATCTTTCAAGAAGACAATGCTCCTTGTAATCGAGCAAAGACACTTAATGATTGGTTCAGAGAACACTACGTTCATATCTTGGTGCGGCCTGCCAATAGCCCAGACTTAAATCCCATTGAGAATGTGTGGGCTATTCTGAAGAAATTGATGAGACGCGAACGACCGACCAAAATCGCAGAATTAAAGAAGGCACTTCGTGTTTGTTGGCGAAAAATTTAACCAGCAACATGTAAACGCCTAATTTCATCATTGCCTGCTCTAATCCAGGCAGTTATAAAAGCCAGTGGTGTTCCTACTCAGTACTGATAAAATGTTATTATTCCAAACTTTTGTCCATCAACTTTCCTTATACTAAACTTTTGTCCAATGCGGCGCAATGGAAATTGTTAACTATGTAAATGCGTACAAAGTAAGTACAAACTGTGAATATGTTTTTTAAGAACCTGAAGAGTATGTTCCTTGTTGTAATATAAAAATAAAAGAATTTTCTTGCACATATAATTTTATAAATTTTTAAGCATTATAATGATACAGAATATGACATCATATCACACCAGAGGCTAGGCAAGCAGGCTTACAGCCTGTGAAATTCATGTTTTGAGGATTATAACCATTCTTGGAAGAAATGGATACATTCAAATAAGCTTAATTGCCTTTGAGAATCATTCCATTTTATATTGGTTTACCTTAAAAATTCATTACACCTTTTCTAGAACTCAATGACGGTCATCCATGCCACCACTTTCCCCGTCACCGAGATTTTAGTCAGGTCGTCAACAAATGCCCTCAATTTCAAGCAAAGACTATTGCGGGTCTATGCATCGAAGTTTCGTACGGAGCCAGCTAATTTGTTATGTTATGTTATTTCAGTAATCTGGATTACATGTAAATGTGATGAAGAGATCTGGTTTCCCGAATTTGGCCACTTGCCTCCTGGTAGTTTTTCTGCAATGCGCGTTTGCTCTCGGTAAATGACTTAGGTAGAACACAGACTTTTCCTGCACTTTCATATTAAAGTTATCAGCATGATTATGAACGAAATCCATCAAGTCAAGTGTAGCCTCCACTCTCAAAGTCTTCTGATTTTCTTTCACCTAGTGTAGACGGTCTCCTTCAACTTATAAAACGCGTCCACAATACACTGCTGAGTAAGTTTCCCCGCGTGCAATGCTGGATTAAAATGTCCTGGCCTTTTGTACAGTTTGTAGGAGTATAAGGCTAACATGCTGACTTTCGTCCCTTCAGTGCTCCTGAATTTCATCTTCCAGCCTTCTTTTCCATGAGAAAGCAGCAACGGGTAAGTCATTGGCTAACAGTTCGGACTCAAAATCGATTTGTGTTGTCTGTTGTTTCCCGTGCTAGGGTAGATGCATAAATCTCGCTCAAATGGTGGTTGGTTCTCCATCGTCGGCTTCAAACACTTCTGCTAGCTCATTGAGAGTTGGTAAATTATATCTTCTGGGATCGTGCTGTATTATCCATATTTGAGCATTTCCTGCGGAGCGGGCACAGACACCCTTCATCATCTTGTACAGGGTGGTGCAAAATTATACAGGACAGTGCTGCTGGGTAGCCTATCCTCTCCCTTCAGGGGCCGCTTCTTAAAATGATGATTGGGAAATTTTATTTTGTTAACCCATTTTGGGAATTGAGACTTCATATCTTAAATTTATATTCTGTAGCATGTAAATACATAAAAATAATTTACAAAGACATAAAATAATTACATCTATGGAAGACAGCATATAATTTTAAATAAAATCTAAGCTTGGAATCACTAGGCAACGGGACAGAAACTGACATCACTACTTGTTTTCTTGTTAAGTGAATTAAAACTAAAAATAAAAAATTAAAATCAATTTTTAATTTTAACTTTTATTTTTAAGTTATCATGGAGCATATTTAATTTTTAAGTATCATGAAATAATTGACTATTTATTGGACTGCATTTTCATTTCATCGAAATTTTTATTGTGAACTTTTCGGACTTTTCGGATCTTAATTTCAAAATTCAAATTCTTCAAGACGTTCAAAATTCAAAAGTTTTCATCGTTATCATTTCACCTTTTAAACCAATAACGTATATTAAAGATAGACTCCGAATTCTATTGTTAACAGCGGCAAAAAGTGAAGCAAATTGAGCCATGACGGTTCTGGGCAGGAGTGAGCCGTGGAGTAATTAGCTGTCTGGCTGCTTTGTTTTGGACTCGAGGAATAATTAATTCAAAATCATTCCTCAAAGTTGTTCTGCGTAAAACTGTTCAAACAGACACGAAAAAGGATCAGGAATCATTTTCCACAAGCATAAATCAAAAATACGTAACTAAAATGAAAATACATAACTGAAAGACGATCGAAACGAAATTGAAATTGAAACCATGATCGAAAAATTGTTTATAAATATAATAAAATTCTTCAAATACAAAGTAAACGAAAAGATAAATTTATCAGTCCGTGATCGGCGTGTGAAAGATTTATTAATCAGCTACTCTCATGTTTAGCTATGTATTTTGCGTCATCTTCACTCACTTTCGGCCATGACAGTTCTGGGCATGGAGCTTCCCAATTTGTTTCAAATTACAACAATTGCTTCGGAGTCTATCTTTAATATACGTCATTGTTTTAAACAAGTGCCGAGTCAACAATGAAATCCGTTTTTACGAAGTGTGAAAATTATTGCCAGGACAATGGACTTGTTATTACTTGGACTGTTAAGAATTTTGTTAATTAATAATCTTTTAAATTTTATTAGTATTAAGTTCCTTTTAAATTATATTCTTGTAATTTTTTATGTCTCTGTAAATTATTTTTTATACTTTTACATGCTACAGAATAAAAATTTAAGATATGAAGTCTCAATTTCCATTTTTAACAATTTCGGCGTAAGTGGGTTAACAAAATAAAATTTCCCAATTATCATTTTATGGGAATAATTAATTAACAAAATAATGAAGCGAGAGGATAGGCTATCCAGCAGTACTGTTTTGTGCAAAAGGGTTGTTTCTGATGTTCCTATGAAATTTAGGTTTGAGGATCAGAATCGTTTACGTTGAAATTGCGTAGGCAACAGAAACTCATGCACCGGTACAAAAAAAGAATTGGTATAACCACAAAGGCATTGATGACTTGACCATTAGATTAGGCTTACTTTATTCTTACTCACAGAACAAAATTGCTTTGTTGCGTATTCTACATTTGAGCATCATTATATTTACTTTAGAAATGTACGTCAATGTTTATTTACAAATAGATCATGCTTATTATCTAACAAAATTCTACGGAATACACAGTTATAAATATAATTTTTATATGATGTATAAAGAGCATTGGAGAACACGTTCTGAATTGAAATCTAAAAATCTGCTTTGTTTACCCGAGGCTTGTAAACAAAGCAGAGTGAACAATAATTGTTGTCAGCTCCGCTTCCGCAGTGGCACGCCAGGCATGTTAACAAAGCAGAGTGAACAATTGTTGTCAGTTCCGCCTCGTGAACCACTTCAAACTTTAGAGAAAGAAAGATAAGCATTTTTCTACGAAAATGTGTTAAAAAGCTTTTCACGTCATCTCTTTTATACTCATTTTAATGAATGGATAGAGCCGAAACAAGTCAGTCATCATCAAATAATGTAATATTAGCAGGCTTCAATCTCTTTGTATAAATGTTAATGACCGAAAAGAGTGAAGCAGATAAGTTATATAGGGTGAATACAAAAGTCTGAACCCCCCTCTTATTTTTGAAACGAAGCAGATAAGTCAATTTTGATGAATCCAATGAATAGGAAGTTGTGGGTGGCCTATCCCATGGTGCACTTTTCATAATCCCAAATATGCAAATTAGGACACATTCAAAATTTATCTCAAAAACCATAAGGGATAGAGAAAAAACCCAATTGCAAACTTGTTCAGCATAAAAAAACAAACAAAACCAAAAAAAATCATCCAAATCGGACCAATCAATCACCCACAATCACGTGGTGAACTGTTTGTAGCTTACAAACAGTCACACTGCACAAGGAAAACTGAATGTTGATATTTCCACCATGTAAAGCATGCAAATCAAAAAATTAACATAAATTACCATACTCACATTCACTTTCATGCGGAAAAGCAAATACAAGGCATGTTTCAGCACACAGAAGACAGAACAATTCCAGGGTGGCAAGCTACACTGTTCCGGAAATGGTCAAAAAACAGTCATGATTGTAGGTGATTGGTTGGTCCGATTTGGATGATATTTTTTTTGTTTTGTTTGTTTTTTTATGCTGAACAAGTTTGCAATTGGATTTTTTTCTCTATCCCTTACGGTATTTGAGATAAATTTTAAATGTGTCCTAATTTGCATATTTGGGATGATGAAAAGTGCACCATGGGATAGGCCACCCACAACTTCCTATTCATTGGATTCATCAAAATTGACATATCTGCTTCGGTTCAAAAAATAAAAGGGGAGTTCAGACTTTTGTATTCACCCTGTATAAATATAAACGCTTACTAAAAGTCATGCTTGCGAACAGTTTCGCAAGATTTAAATGCTACGGTTACTTGGTCGCTGCCGCCTCGCTTAAGTATTTCTTGCCCTACGTCAGATTCAATATAAGCGATGCCAACTAGATAGCAAGGCATGACCTCCTTTTTTATTACAGACCTGATTTACTGAATAATTTCCATTGTTACTTTTGGCATTTCTCAATTTTGCCATGGCGCTGTTTAATCTCCCTTTTTTACCAACTGAAATAAACAAAATGTTGTGCAAACAAAATAAAAAAAATACATAGGGTATTAAAAATTTTTTTGCATAGAATCTTTTATTTTAAAAGGAAGTTAAATAGCGAATAAAAAGAAACCTAAATTTGGTTAATGAAATGAATGCTTCTTTCAGTTTGTTTTTAACGTCATTGAAAAGTCACCTGACCATCTTAGTCTAAGCAACAATGTAACCTTCATTGTTGGAAACAATCAGAGACGGAAGTTAAACAGCGCCACGCAAATTTGAGAAATGCCAAAAATAACAATGGAAATTATTCAGTAAAACAGGTCTGTAATAATAAAGGAGGCCATGAACAAGGCCTGGAAGCGAAAAATTCGCCTGACCAACCATAACCACCGAAAGAGAAGGCCTCTGCGATGAAAAATAACACATTGTTACATCATCATATTTAGGGCAAATTTATGGCTTATTATTGGTAGAAATAAGGATAACAATGCCCTAAATATGATGATGTAACAAT
>JAHWFO010051248.1:922735-938886 GCA_023313115.1 Rhysida immarginata | reverse complement strand
AGCTCGATGACCATGAATATCTATAGACCGTGGTAAATACTAAAGTTCATTTGTTAACCTCCAACAATGGAATTTGCGCGAGTGCACAGACCAGAGGATTAAAAGACCATGGTATGGTCTATGGACTTCCACAATGCTATGAATCCTTAACAATGGTTAACAATCGTTAACAATGTATAGAGTTTTTCGTATTAGCGCCAGCTCGAGTGTGAATAAGAGCAGACGAAAACACTATATAAAGACAGTATGGACAATCATTGGTGCAGGCAGCCATTTTGATTCCAATTCATTTATATTTTTTATCATGATTGCTTCTTGTTTTGCAGTAAATCCAAACCTGCAGATTGAACACTTCCTTTTTGACAAACCTTAGAGGGGAAGTTTTGAATTTTTTGCAAAACAATCATCATATGAAATAGGAATCAAAGTGGCTGCATGCAACCATGAATTTTCCATGCTTTCTTTATACAGGGTGTTTCGAATAACGTGTGCAAACTTGGGCGGTGATAGAGGAATCAAATCTAAGCAGCATTTCCCTCTTTCATTTTTTCTCTGGGGCACTGTTTTTGAGATTTAAAACTGTTGGACGTCGCGTAGGCGTAATATGCCACTCAAGTTGTGCTTCTGGAGCACGTCAAAATCATGGTCAATCATTTAATAAAAAGAACAAAAACACGCTGCTTACAGTATAGTAATGTGACTTGTTTTTTTATTAAAGTGTTCAAATTGATTCCCTCTAGCATGAATGCATGCTTCACAACGTCGCCGCATGAACTGACGTACACGTTCAAAAGTTCTTGGTTCTTCTCGAATCTGGTCAGCAGCGACGGCGATTCTGGCTACCAGCTCTTCATCGGATCCCACTGGTGTCTCGTATACCAATGTCTTTAAGTGTCCCCACAGAAAGAAATCCAGGCACGTTAGATCTGGAGACCTTACATGTACAATGAAATCATCAGTAGCAAGTAATGCCCTGATTTCTGTCAGTTTCTGATTGGTTGAACGAGTTTTATTCAGTTACATATATGCCAGTTTCCTTTTTCTTTCGTGCCGGGCACTATAAGTGATGGTATTAAAACCGGTAAATCTTCACACGCAGGTAATAATGTTACATCGTCTGCGTAAAGCATTATTTTTAAGGGAGAGTGAGGCTGAATCTGATGGACAATGTCGTATATGAATGACGAGAATAGTAGGGGAGAAAGAAACGATCCTTGAGGAACACCCACACCACTGTGATCTTGGAAGATGTTAAGTCACACAATTTTAAAAAATATATACGTTCCATCAAAAAGGATTTTAGCCATAACAAAGGCGGGCCGTTTATTCTATATTGGCGTGCCAGTTTACAAAGAAGTCTTTCAACAGAAACAAGGTCAAAGGCTTTGGAAAAGTCAATATACAGGGTGTAAATGGACGACGTTTCACAAATTTAAGGATATGTAGAGGATGATGTGGTGAACATTTTTTATTAATAAACCCATAGTCCCAAACGAAAAGCGACGGAGCCACAGCAGGTTTGATGCTCTGTTTTGCGTCCAGCCGTGGAATGGCTGTCTGAATTAGTGTGTTGTCACTGCATTGGAATTTCGAGCGTGAAACTTAACGCGCGAACGTATTTCCAATGGAACCGTCCAGCGACCGTTATATGATTAGTCAGGTGCAGCACTTTTGCTGAAAAATTGGGTATAGGCGGGTAAGTTTGCCAGTCATGTAAATTGGGTACGAAAGTTCTCGCTGTTTCTTGCCTCACAGTAAAGTCCATTCCTGAACTCATACAGCACAAAACGTAGAGCGCAAAAAAACCTTCACCCTTACGGAATGTTCCAAACTAACAACGGGAATTTCGTACCAATCTGATATGCAAGATTATGTGATTGGAGAATGTGCTGTGCATGCGGACGATACCATTTGAAAATAGCCTGCGAGCTGACAGTCTGCATAAGGCCTACAAGATGAAATGATAGGGGACATCGTATTAAACGTGCCTAGTTCAATGCTTGACAAACCAGGACATCAAACAAGCTGTGGCTCCGTCTTTTTTCGTTTGGGACTATGGGTTTATTAATAAAAATGTTCACCACATCATCCTCTACATATCCTTAAATTTGTGAAACGTCGTCCATTTACACCCTGTATACAGCAGCTACGTAGTTATTTAAAGCCATATTTATAGACGTAAATCCAAGGAGTTCGTAGCAAGCTGTAGCCGTATTTCTATTCGGTACGAAACCATCTTGACAAGTAGTGATAAAGCCGTTCGAGAATATACGAGACATCCGGATGTAAAAGAAGCTCTCAAAGAGACTTTGGCAAACAAAGGCAAAGATGTTACGGGGCGATAGTTGGTAAAGGAGAGTGTATCACCCATCTTGAATATAGGCGTAACCCTAGTTTGTTTCAACACCATGGTAAATACACAAGAAGATATTGAGCAATTAAAAATGTGGGCTATGGGATGGGTAAGCAAACGACAAAACGTAATCAGAATTTTAGATGGGTCTAGCGGCGTAGTAGGTTTCGATTTACGCATAGTCAAGACTACCTCATGTCACGTATATTATTAAACGCAGTGAAAGATTTAAGTAAGTATAAATGAGCGATAGCAATGTAGGCATATTATTATTTATTGAATGGTAAATAAAGAGAAAACTTACAAAATGATTCGTAACTAAACAAATACCCGTAGAGATAAAAATACTCGATACTGCCATCCGATACTCAAGTTCTAATTTTGCGGACTCGCTTAACATTCCGCCCATAGTTTGGCTAAAATGTAATTTAATACTAAGCATCCCAATTTCCTATTTATTTAATTCCTCAATTGCATCCTCTAACACGAGGAATTGTATCTGGTAAGTACATAAATTATATAAAGAGAATAAACGTGCCTTAATCGGCGATAAGACTGGGAATACCGTTCCCCTGCAGACAGGAGTACCGGCGACTCGCTCGGGAACTTAGATTATTCGTAAAAAGTGAGTCTGCGTCTAATAGCGCTTAATAGAATACTTACACTGAAGTGAACTTGAGGGGAATCCTGATATGGGATCTTCAAGATGTATTACATGCTGCGACAATGGGACTCACTCTCCCCGGAAAGCAGCGACGCAATGCTTTTATTGTCAGAGGATGCTGGAACAGCTCCTCTGATATTAATAGTAGGCACCTAAGTCCTCTATCACCAGTGTGCTCGGGGTGGCTCGGGACTCCCCAATCCCCACGGTGTCGCCAGTGTGCTCGTCGTGGCTCGGGACTCGGAAGGATCCTCGTACGGAAGACGGAACGGCGGTCCTGTTGAGTTGGGTAAACCTTGAATCAATCCTAAGAAGCGGGTCGCTTCGAACGGCTGTCACGATGATTGTAGTCACTGCGCTCGGCGCACGAAGTCTGGTTCTTCTAGTACCTCGTTCGAAGAGTCGTTCTCTGGCGAACGTCGAAGTAGTTGAGCAGTCTCTATGGCTAAATTTTCCGCTCTTTCTAGCTGAGGTCGTCGGGCGATCTGTCTCTCGCGCCAGCTGGGCAAGTCCTTCTCTTCTTCTACGGGGCGAGAAAAACAGTAAAAATGTCTATTACGCTGTGCAAAGCTCGAGCACGCGTTGCTCGTTTCAGAGTTCCTGGGGCTGAGAAACGACAGAGAGGCTGGAGGCACGTCCACTAGTCGAAGTTCCAGAGCTGAAGAACATCAATGTCTCAGAATATTCGAAGCATTCAACACATTTCTGGCCATGTGGAATATCGAATGTCTCGGACGGTCTCTTTATCGACCTGTCACTTGTCGCTGGCTCATGCTTTCTGTCCTTAACGCTTTCTCTCTTTTCCCACGTCTCGTATTTCGCGCTCTTGCGCACCTTCTTACGACTACCGTGATTAGTCTTTTTACATCGCCATCTATTGTCACAACAACTCGCATTATCTCTATTCATATTATTATTAGCATTACTATTGACGTTGTTGACAATAGATGGCGGCTCCTTAATAGAGTTATTTCGAAGCGCTTCGCGCTGAGGGAAACTCCGATCGCCCGAGCTACTGTTCACAAATCTTTGTGACACCTCATTAATTGTTATAGTTGCAACAAAAAAAACCCAGAAATATTATTAAAGAATTGAATGGAATCCTCATCGCTGAGTGTATCCTGAGAATTCTCTGATGGAGCAAGCAGAAGAGACTGAAGAAATTGAGTTAGATTATCAATATTGACAGTATCTATATTATCAAAAGGGAGATGGAAAGGCAGCTAATTCCTTTAGTACTTTCTACTTATTTCTATTTGATCTGATCCTAACACAAAGCCCGTCGAAGTAAGCCTGCGCAATTTATTAGAAAATTCTTAAAAAGTTGAATATTAATGTTATGTCACTTCCTTGGTTGGTCGCATTGTTAAAAGACTTTATAAGCCTTATGGTAAGGAAGATTGCAATCGATACCCAGTTGAACATGACGTAAGAACACTTCAAATATCTCATTAACGCTATGGATGTTAGATAATAAACAGTAAGGGAAAGAAAAGGCCCAAAGGCTGCCATTCGTCTGGTCAGAGATCAAACGCTTACTAAAGGCGGCAAAAACATTCCGATGTGAAAAAGAGAAATTAAATACTAGGAGGAAAAGGAAGTGACCAGAAATGCAGAAATGTGCATGTCCAAAGCGTTCCCGTAGAGTGGCGTGGATGAGGCAAAACAAGTATCTATCGCCGTGTATTCGCGGTGGAAGGATGAAAAATGTGTATAAGAAAATATAGACGGTGTAAGACCCGCACGTGTAATAGGATCGAGGATATGATAAATGTTAGGTGGGGGTGAACTAAAATCTGTATTAAACTCGCCTGCTATCACTATTTGATAACGAAATAGGTTTTCTGACAAGGCCTAAGTTTATCAGAGACCTGAGGGGGGCGATAAACTGCCATTACAATCCACTTCTGTTTGATGAACAATGTCAAGATTTCGAAGTCATGTGTAACGCTAGAACTTTGATCTAGGACGTTAAACGCCAGCTTAGAAGACACGTAAGTGCAAATACCCCCACCTCTACGACCAGTACGAGAAGGGGTGTCTGGACTGGGTCACGTAGCCAAGTTTCAACAAATATTAAAACATTAAGGTCGAACTGCACCAATTCTAAGTTTAATTGTAAACAATATAAATTAGAGGATAAACTCCGAGTGTTCAGGAAGAAAAAAGATAAGCCAGATTTGCAAGCATTAGTAAGTAAAGTCTGTAAGCCAGTGTTAACCTCATCAACTGAGACTGGATTAACAAAGATGGACATTATGAGCAATTAGAACAAGCCACAGAAGAGAATGATGAAACAAACAATAAAAAATCGCTAAAATAAATAACAAAAAAATTATAAACCAAAGAAGAAACACTATGAAAAAAAATACCTAATTAACAGAACAAAAAAGGAAAAGATCTATATACAAAAAAATAAATTTAAAAAAATAAGCTAACAAACCATTAAATTACACAAAGTAAACTAAAAAAAAAAAAGAAATGTTACAGAACTAGTTAATGATAGGAATAAATAAAATAAAATAATTATTATTAATTATTATTATTATAAAGACATTTAAAATCAGATAAAAATAATGACCAGTGATATTAATAGAAAGGTAATCAAGATCGGCAAAATGTCTAATACGCCTGATCGTTAATGAAAATGAAGCCACTAAAACTCCGAGCATTGGACAGTCCGAACCAGGACTTTGCCTCTCGAAGGAGCCTGTAACGTGTAGTATTGAGGTCTTTCATTATTGCGATGCGAGGCTGTCGGGACTTTAATTTTTTACGATTTTTTACAACCAGATCGCGAAGCAAATATATGGAAAAACGCACCACTAAAGGTCGAGGTTTATCAGATGTACGAGGGCCCAATCGATGGAGAGTTGATCGAGACATCTAAATTTTCAAAGAAAAAAATAGGTAATGTATCTGCGAGCACCTCAGCTGGCTCTTCGACAAGGTCGAAGATGCGTATATTGGTCCGTCGTGAATGCTGTTCAAGGTTATCCAAGTCCTCCGATTACAGATCAATTCTTGAGCGGCCATCAAGATGAAGTTCCTTATCTAGTTTGTTCAAATTTTCTTGTAAATCAGTGTATTTAGCGTCGAATTGTGAGGTCAGCGTATTCAAACGAGTGGTGACAGCTTTTAGGTTATTGGTAAATCGGAGAGTCATTTATCGAACAATTCCGTAAACTTACTAACGAACGAATCCCAAAAGTACGGCCGCTCGAATATTGCTAGAATGGTCGACTCGATCGAAGAGAGGGAGGAATGGTCATCAGTCGACTTTACGGGCGTTCTACTAGTGACTGCACGGGTAGATGAAGGTTTCAACGTTGTTCCGTTGGTTTTCGGCATAGTCCAAAAATAAATCAAGAACAAATAATACAACTATGATGCTGGTGGGAAATTTACGTCCAAAAAAGAAAAAGTCCGAGAGATACTCAAGGCACAAAAGATTCACGCTTGTAAATAACACTCCCACTAGTATATAAATGATACAGTCCATTAAATGGCGGAGTCCATTGATTGAAGGAAAATATTAATCGTATGACTCACAAAAACAAGTTCATTGTAATTTCACACAAAACCATAAGGAATTAAATGGCTATATACCACTGGAAAAATAATGTTTATATATCAATGAATGCAAAGATGGCTTGCTTGCGCTCGATGAACTATGGAGAGCACGTCTGGACTGTGCGAGAACCGGAAGAATATGCGATAATGATAAGTAATGATAATATTACTATAATTTGTTTCATATATTTTACATAATTTAATATTAAATTTATTTATGATATAAAAAATTGAATATGTAGCAAAAGCATTTTGTAGAATATAAACACATTTTTTTAATACCGGCATTGTACAAACTTAATTTTAATATTCTACATGCTTTTAACAAAAAAAAAAAAAGGTCTACGTTCTCTTATTTCTTTTGCCATGACTTTTTATACGGTATTCAAATATATAAATGGATATTGTATCAGAAGAAGACTGTTCATAGCGCTTCGACATCTGCTAATTACAAGATTACTTTCAACTAATTCTAAGATAAATTTTGATTCTGAAAATGCTCATACTGGGAACTGTTCCATAGAATAACAACGTTTAATTAAGTAATTAATTAAAAACAACAATTCGAGGAACAACATCTGATTGCTGTAAAAATAAAAGAATATTATTAAGAAATGAAATCAGATTTAATTTAGAATAAACACTAATTTCTTAGAAAAATAAAATTAATTTTCCAGGAGGAAATTATTTTCCACCTGCAAATTTAATTAACTAAAGATCATATATGAGACGTGTTTAAATGAAACCCGCTCGAGTCAAGGCAGAGAACAGGAAATACAAGCAAATAGAAAAAATAGTGTTTAATGAGCAGTAGTGTAAACACGTTTCTCAAAAGAAGTCACCCATGGCTTTACTACGCATCTCACTGTTTGGGAAGACAGGAAATTCCGTCCTCGAAAGAAGATGGCTATCAAAAACACGTGATCCGGGTACTATTTTCAGAGCTGATCATTCTCGACGACAATGCACGCCCTCATGTCGCAAAAGTTGTTGCGGATGCAGTAGCCAAGAAAAAAATGGGAGATAAATTTTCGTGTAAATTTCCACATATATGTTAAACTAGAAGAGGTACCCGGCGTTGCCCGGGATAATTACACTTGGATGTAAACAGAACAATCTCAAAAAATTAAATTAAATTTTGCAATATCTTAAAAATAAACACATGAAAATGCTTAGTATTAATACAGTAAAAAATCTTAATGAAAATTCGAAAAAAATTTTTTTAAAGGTTCACAATGGCTGGACCTCTCCAATAATTTCTTACTCACGTAATCTTACCTCAGATGTATACTTAGTGTTGTTGCAATTTCCACTCTTCTCTCGATGTGTTGAAGCAAAACTTGGCCATTTATCACTTTGTGCAGTCTAGCGGTCGCCGATTCTTCTATTTACTTGCTTCCCATTTGCTCCATACATCACGGAGCTAAAGGAGTGCTTCCTCTGTCGTCTTTCCACTCTTTCTCAATAGTCTGCTAACTCTCCATTATCTCCATTTACTGATCATTTTTAAAGATTTTCAAGAAATTGTTAAGTACTAAGAACTCTCTTTTCTAAGAAAAGCCTGAATAACAGGAATTCTATGCATTGTTACAAATTGAAACTTATCCATATTACATCATCATTTTATGTTCATTGTTATAATTCTTGGAAAGATTGCTTTAACATTACATCATCATTCTGTGCTCATTGGTATTGGTGAATTGCGCGTTGATACCATTGTTGATGCGAACACAATGGGCCTATTGTTGCACAAACTTTGCCTTGCATTGTTGGTCATGAGATATATATTGTTGGTTCATGCAGTGTGTTTGTGAATTGCGTGCTGATACCATTGTTGATACCTATTGTTGTACAAACTTTGCCTTGCATTGTTGGTCATGAGATATTTCTCATTAATATGCCTTGCCATAACCATGAATATCGATTTTTTTATCGATAATTATTATTTTTTCGAAATCTGAGGTAGACAGTGACCTTCCTCATGCT
The DNA here is from genome assembly GCA_023313115.1 of Rhysida immarginata. NCBI lineage: Eukaryota > Metazoa > Arthropoda > Chilopoda > Scolopendromorpha > Scolopendridae > Rhysida > Rhysida immarginata. The sequence continues at coordinate 930,310 of JAHWFO010051248.1, read as the reverse complement.
TTGAAGGTCATGTATGCGAAATTTTATCAAGATCGGAATAAAACTGTAGATTTGTATAAAAAACATACAGACCCACAGACAAACAGACCCACAAACATCCTTCTTTATATATATAGACTAGAAGAGGTACCCGGCGTTGCCCGGGATAATTACACTTGCACAAACTTTTCCTTTCATTGTTAGTCATGAGATATTGATTGTTGGTCCATGCAGAGCGTTTGTGAATTGCGTGTTGATACCATTGTTGATACCTATTGTTGTACAAACTTTGCCTTGCATTGTTGGTCATGAGATATTTCTCATTAATATCCCTTGCCATAACCATGAATATCGATTTTTTATCGATATTTATTATTTTTCCGAAATCTGAGGTAGACAGTGACCTTCCTCATGCTTTGAAGGTCATGTATGCGAAATTTCATCAAGATCGGAATAAAACTGTAGATTTGTATAAAAAACAGAGCCACAGACAGACCCACAGAGCCACAGACGCACAGACCCACAAACATCCTTCTTTATATATATAGAAGATAGATGAAACGGAGGACCAAAAAAACAAAACTTTATTGAAAGCCACTGAACAAAGAAATGTTGAAGATATCTCTAGTGATGTTATTCATTCCATGAATCAAATTTAGATATCTTTTTATTCGCATTTTTACTTCACTTTCAAGGTAAAGATTCTATGCGAAGGTAATGTTGATTTCAGTTGATAAAGAGTACTGTTTAAAAAGCGCCATACGAATACTGTGGCAAAATTGAGAGATGCTAAAAGCAACAATGGGAGTTAGTCAGTAAAACAGGTTTGTAATAATAAAGAAAATCATGATCAGCAAATAACGGCTTCCCCTACAAATTCTTTGCAATACTGACTATTCTCTCCTATTCTTATAGTAACTTTAATTAAGATGGGATGAATGTTTCTAGCAACGGGAAGAACACAAGCACAGTAGTTTAAGGGCCAGTTTACTAACTAGTTTGTTAAGTGAGTCTTCTCAACTGAGTCTTTACCAACAATGACTTACATTGTTGAGTTACTGTGGTTACAACACTGTCACTGCATTGTTGATGAACACCCAATTGAGAAGTCTCAGCTGAAAAAATAGATAGCAATTGGAAGGATTGCAGAGGAATAAATAAATCAGTTAAACTCGACATCGAATACGTATTTACTTGCAGTATTCGCCATTCGGCAAAATATACAGGGTGCCTATAAAAGGTCTGACCCATTTTATCTGTGTTTTACCAAAAAACTAATAAAGATAAACAGAAACGGATTTCAATATATGAAACTGTAACTGAAGAAGTTTTATTAAATCAAGCTATATAGTAGACCCCAACGTCTGCTCCAAGTTTTTTGGTAATATACAGATAAAATGTGTCAGACATTTTATGGAAACCCTGTACTACAATAAAATTAAGAAACAAAATTTGTTGTGCGTCTTTTCAGGATATTTGGAAATCGTTTTAAGAGTTGTTTTCTTTTTTAATAAAGTTTTTGCTTAGAAAATTACATAGAGGAAAAGGAAGACGTTCCTCGCTGTTGAAAAGAGAAAGATTACTATTGGACACTTTGGATTACTAAAATGATAACGAGCGCATGCAAACAAAAGAGTGAAATGCAAATATGATCATTTCTAAGCACATTTAGCAAAAACAACACAGACAAACAGTTGTGAAACTGTTAATCTACGGCCACTAACTTTCTAAATAGTACTAATTAATATTCGGATATTCTTAGCAAACAGCTTAAACTCGTAAACATTAACATAAGATGAAATAACAGCCACTTTGAGTCTACAAAAAAAATCGAAACAACTGAATTGAGATGAGGAAAATAGGCGCTTCCAACTATGACAGTGAGAGATAAAATAGTCCCAACATTTTAAGACGTGCTTTTGACGGTGCGTAAAACTTACTTTTCATTAATTTCATGGTCTAATGTTCATAATTTTGAATGAATGGATGTTAAGGAGCGTTCATAATATAAAGCCTCGAAAGGATACCTTAATTTTAATGTTAAGATTATTTTTTTTTCATTTTTTTCAATTACATTTCGCGCAGACTGTCATAGTTTGCAAAATCTTCTTTTCGTAGGAACATTAGAGATTTTTTAGTAATTAAAATTATTTTTCCCTACCAGCAAGTAAACTTTTTAAAATGTAATTATTTATTTTTTCTATACTATCAATGAAATTATACTATTCTTCATCACTTTGAGAAAATTACTTTTTTATTGCAGTAAGATTATTCCACGATTGAATTCATATGAATGAAGCTCAAATATATAAAATGAAATAGATCAAATGGAATTCTTAACAAGAAATTAATCCCCGAAAAGTAGCGGAAGCCTTGAGGCCATCTATTTTTACCGCTTTATCTGCACTTTTTAACCCTCCCTCCCTATTTTTTTAAATCAAAAATTTTCTCCAACGTAGTATTTAGAAAATGTAAAAGAGCTCTATATTCTTTCATATATAGAGTCCCCCCCCCCCACCTATGAATTCAAACATGTTGTCAGAGGTCTAAAGACCAAGTGACTGGCACCCTCACAACTTTGACCTCTTTGGGACAATTTGTCCCAAACTTCATAGTAAGGTAGTTATTACCAAGAGGAATCTGAATACCAAATTTCACTCTTTTACCTACCTGTATACCATGTAGACCTCTTAGTCTCCTATAACTCCCACTCCTGTAATTCCGACCCCAGTGGGCTAATCAAATCCAATTTAAATAGTGAAAGAGAACATGCCCATGATAAGCTATGTTCGGAATTTCAATTCCTACGTGAAAAAATGTAGAAAATATGAAGGGGACAAACGGACGGACTGACAGACGGACATTGTGAAATTAATAAGTGCTCCATTCTTTCGCTATTTAATAATCACTGATTGACGAGGATTGTTCAGAAAGTGTTGTCCCACATTTATCAGCCAATATTTGTTAATCTTGCATGCTGAAAATTTAAACTTTTCCGGATACGGAATTGCTCATTATTCCCTTAAACAGTTGTAGTTTTCTGTTGGCATTAACATTCCCCAAATTGGGCTAGACAATACTCTCCACGCCTCGCTCCTTTAGTCCCGATCTGGCTCCCTGAAATTACCAAGTTCTTTGATCCACTTGAAGATGTATTGAACGAGACTGATGATATACTGAAGATTCATGCAATCAGGGCAAAATATTAATCATAATCTTGTGATTACTATACGTACATTGAATAAATAATAACAATTAAATAGCAATTACGTTCAATGTCTGCTTTCTATATCCTTTTTTAATTCAAAAATAAGGATACAGCTTTTCCTAGAAGTAAAATTTGGCAATTCTGTTTATCGCTTGATGAGTATTTACTTGACATTTGAAATTCCGAAGCAAAAACAAAACTACATTTCTTATTGCGCGTCATAAAATGCGCAGTCCGTCATCTCATCGGGACCAATAAGACTGAGTCTTACAAGAAAGTGTGAATTAGTCCGATAATCAATCAATCAATGTTTGGTAAATACGAAATACACTGAGCAGCATTGAATTAGTGATATTTGTCAAGTTTCGTATAGCACCACCTTTCGCCCTGATTACGACGGCGATTCCTCTCGGAATGGACTCGACAAGACACCGGAAGCGTTGGGAAACCATACGAACCCACAACTCCTTAACAAACTTCCACAGTTCACGAAGATTTGATGGAGGGGGTCTGAGGCATGAACATATCTCTCGAAGGCATCCCAGATGTAGTCGATGGGCTAGAGGTCAGGTGACCTAGTAAGTCCCGACAATTTGCCCAGGCTCAAAGGCGCTTAGGCCTTTTGTCTTACCCATACTGCGTCCAACTATTACTGATTCCTGTCGCATCACTCCTTAGATTGTCGGACGGCTGCTTACGTTATTCTGTTTTCGTTCCACATCTGCCTTAGCGCCACCTTTGCAAAACGCCAGCTGTTTCTAATTCAATTGCTCTTCGGTGTTTAATATTGTAATTCTGAATCGTGGATCATTGATTCTAGATTTAATCCTCGGTTAATGAATACGGATTATGAGAATGCACTCGTTGAAACGACGTAAATGGCACGTGACAAAGTGCGAACGGCTTAAACAATGGTGATGCATCATTTTATCGTCTACGTAAAATGATGATGCGTATAATGGGGAAGGCTTCTGATTTAAGCGACTTTGATAAAAGTCCAGATTGTGAGGGACCGAAGCTACAGATGAGTATCTCCGAAACTAAGTGGCTCCTCAGGTTTTCGTGAGCTGCCATTGTTAGTATTTATGAAAAATGGAAGTAGCATGGTGAAATTGGCAGTAGACGCCGAGGCGTTGGACATCTATAGCTTCTCATGAAATGCGGACGTCGAAGATTGTTCCGCTTGGAGAAGGCAAACTGGCGGCTGCCGGTAGGCTCAACTGACAGCCAAATACAATGCAGGTTCAAGTACAAGTGTACTGGAGCACACTGTCTATCGGACTCTGTTGAATAAGGGACTTTGCAACAGATGCCCCTTTCTTATACCGCTGATGACCCAACATCGTGAACATCGTGAATAAAAAAGCATGCAACGATGAAGAAGAGTGGACGTCCCCTTTCTCAGGAATTATCCTTTGGGGACGTTCTCATCGGTCTCACTGGGACTGGTGGTTGTTGTAGAACACACCATTAAGCTGTGTACTATGTGAATATCCTTGCTGACCAATTACACCCTTTCATGGCATCTGTTTCCCCCATTAGTGTTGGCGTCTTCCAGCAGGAAACGTTTCTTGTCGCAAAAACAGAATTGTTCTACACTGGTTGATGAATTCTGCTTGATGTCCTGGCTTTCTAACTTGACGAATATTAATATTTTTGAGTACACCTGGGACTCACCAGCCATCTCATAATGCAGAGGAATGGCATGATCTCTGCTTGCAAATCTGGTACTTTCTTCCCCGGACACTTTGCAAGGATTTGTAGAATTTAACACGGTATTAAGACGGTGGTCATTTGGCTGATTAGTGTGCGTATCTAAACATTAGTTCCCTATTTCATAATACTCAGGTACAGATCTCTACCATCTAGAGAATTTTGACCCTCAAGATTTGAGACAGTCTCCGTGTATATTTAGATTATTCGATTGCATCCAGGAGAAGCTAATTCTAGAACGAATATTTTGAAGATCAATTTGGTTTCATCAATGGATTTCAAGTAACTCTGCTGTATGCGTGACGAGCTTCAACTCTTCGTATTTTCAATAGATGAGCTCTTAAAATGCCTGTGGAGATTTAAAAGGAATAGGTGAAATACAAACTTCGGACTATATGTCTTTTCTCGTAATGATGTCTTGTTTAAATATTTAAAAATTTTTAATTTCATATTTATTTAGAAATATCATTAGATTTAGAACTACTACTTAAAAGTCTCACAAATTTTTCGAAACAAACTTATTGAAAAACAGTTTTCTTTCACTATGGTTTATTTTTGGCCGAATAAATTTAAAAAATGCTAATATTTAACCGACGAACTTCTAACCTGTAATAATAAAATAAGATTTTTTTGAGAGAAAATTTTGACAATTTAAAAAAATAAAACGTTGTAAAAGCTTTTGTCAGCTGATCAAACATCTTTCACGGTGTTGGCAAGATAGCTGGAGTGACCTTTTCAATTCGCTTATTGATTTTACAATGGAAAAAGGTATTGTATGAAGTTTGAAAGGGGGTAATAGCAAGAGATGTAAGAGCCCTCGTCTCTCTTTTTTCTTCCTGCCACAGCCCAAGAGATTTCAGTGTTCAAAAGATAGTCGCAAAAGGAACATAGGAAACGAAGGGGGCGGGAAAGGGATCGTGAGATAAAGAAAGGAAGAGAAACAAACCTCGGGGTATTTCCTCTACAAAGAGACTCCAATCGTATCTACAGCCAAAGACATTCACTTCAACGGGTTTATCGATGTCTTCTGGTGACAGTTGGAGCTTGAGAATCATGACGATACAACTGATTCAATGGTTTTTCATTAGTGAGTCCAAATGGAAGTTTATAAAAAAAATACCAATATTTTGCAACTGTCGTTTAAAACGATAAAGACGATCAGGGAAATGTCGATGCAAGTGTTACTAAAGTTTTTTTTTTATAAGTTATAGATTAATAATAGTTTGAAACATTTTTAAGAAATAGTTTTGAATGTTATCTCACACCAACATTTCGTTAAAATACATTTTATAGTTTTTTGCATCTGATATTTTCATTCATATAGTTCCAGGAAGTGATCTTTCACAGGAATCGATTTCTTTCAAAAGATTATTTGACTCTGAAATTGAAAAAAGTGGGATTTGATATATGTCGAGAAAGTCACGTTTTCAATTCTATCGTGTAGAATAATCCCATATTTTTTCAGTGTTTCAATATTGCATTTAAAATATTTTGAAATATTAAAAATATCTTTGATATTCTGAGTTAAAAATTTAAATTGCCATAAACTGACTGTCAACTGAATTTTATTTGCTGAATGATCATACTAAAAAATAGTTATTTGAAAAATCTTGTTACTTTGTCATCGCTAAATAAGTTTTTATATTCCAAATATTTACTTACGCCTTTGTGAACAGAAATGTTTTTCTGCTTTATTATCTCGTTATCGCTAGAAGTGCTTATCGCTTTATTAGTCAGAAATTGGATGTCAATTTTTAGCACATTTTCTATATATAGAAATGTGCTTATGTGATCGGTTTGTCCAGCTGTCCGTCCGTCCGTCCGTCCGTCCGTCCGTCTGTAGACAATCCCACAATTCATTGCGTTGCATGTATTGAATTGCATGTATTGCAATCTCACAATTCATTCAATCATGTCTTGAATTGCTGAAAGAAACGAATTATCCTCCCATTTGGTAAAACGCGTGTTGAGAACATGGGTTCGGTTCTGCGCGTGCTTTAAACATTAATGAGATGGTGTGCGTGCAGGATGCACGTGTTTGACGATTATTAAAAGGGCAGTTCGGTCCCTAAATCAAGAGAATTTTTTTATTCCTAGGGAGCTTAGCATTTATTACGATAACTTGAAAACGAATTAACTTTTTCACAGTCTGTTTTCACCAATCCATTAAAATGGGACAGAGTACGCAGAAGTACGAACGTGAGATAGCAGGAATAAGTACGTGCTCTAATAGCACGTGCGTAAATAGTACCATTATGATACCCTCTTAAACATTTCCTATAACAAGATATGGCAAGTAATATATCAAACAAATTGTCAGAACATATAGTGAACGAATATAAAAGAGTAACTAGTGATAGCAAGTATCGGTCTAATGGCACGTGTGCGTGCAAGGATGTCTCATGAATGAATATAACGGTATATAGTGATGTCTGAATTGTTTAGTAGTACGTGTTTTAATGGTACCAAGTGGTACCATTGGAACTTTCAATGCTAGGATATTGCATGTAATATATCAAACCACTCGTAATAACGTGCCATGAGTGAATATCACGAGAAAATAATGATCATAGTTATTGGTTTAGTAGCACGTGCCTTAATGGTGCCCTATGATACCATATGGTAACCTTGGAACTTTCAATGCTAAGATATGGCATGTAATATATCAAACGACT
>JAHWFO010051248.1:909248-921910 GCA_023313115.1 Rhysida immarginata | reverse complement strand
GTTATTGGTTTACTAGCACGTGCCCTAATGGTGCCCTATGGAACCATATGGTACAATTGGTAATTTCAATGCTAAGATATGGCATGTAATAGATCAAACGACTCGTAAACGTGCCATGAGTGAATATCACGTGTAAATAATGATAATAGTTATTGGTTTAGTAGCACGTGCCCTAATGGTGCCCTATGGTACCATATGGTAACCTTGGAACTTTCAATGCTAAGATATGGCATGTAATATATCAAACGACTCGTAACAACGTGCCATGAGTGACTATCACGAGTAAATAATGATAGTGGCAATTGGTTTTGTAGCACGTGCCCTAATGGTACAATACAGAATTTATAGAACTTTTAATGCTAAGATATGGCGTGTAATATTTCAACCAATTCCTTACGCGTTATTAGATCTTTTGTTATCCATAGCTTATTTGAATCAAGAGTATAGTACTCTTAGGCTTAATGGTATTTAAAACTCATTACTAATTAATTTATTAGTAGTTAATCGCTTGCTTCAATAAGACTTTAGTAATTTAATATGAAAATCTAATAGATACTTACACATAACGCTTCAGCAATTGAGGCTCACTTCGTTTAACATTATGTGAGAATTCTTACAAATTAAAGAACTTTTATTTTTTTAAGTGTATGAGGAATAACTTCACTCTTCATTTACCTTTCATTCTTCAAGTTTATTCTTTTAAATTCTTTCTATACGTTAGCCTATTTAAATAGTAATTTACAATTTAGTTTTCATATTTATTTATTTACTCTCAAGTGTCTTAAAATGTTGGTTAATTCTATATATCCATGTACGATGCTATAAATAGAAAATGTGCTCCCTTTATCCGCTTTGGCGGTAAAATCATTCTTGTTATTTTCTGAGATCAGTACACAGGTTTAATATTGAACTGTTATACAAGGGGATTTATATTAAACTCGTATAGAAATTTACCCAAAGTTTTACCGTTTTTAGCGTGACAGTATAGGGAGCTCAAAGGAGACACGCGTGACTCCTTTGCCTTATCAATAGACGCTGCCTTATTAATGTTCTGTCACTGCATCATCACTTTATGCCCATTATTAATAATTCTTGGAAACGAATGTTCAATCATCGCATTATCAGCATCTCAGTTTCCAAAATATACACATTCCCACAGAATATGGTCAAAATGTATTTTTATGAAATGTTTGGATCTGATGTGCTACCAAATAAGCTAGGTGATAACCCCGGCGTGGCTGGGAATTTTTTTTTTGGATTAAATTTTGCCATATCTTAAAAATAAACACATGAAAACGCTTAGAATGAATAGAGTAAAAATTCTTAATGAAAATTCGAAATAAAATTTTTTAAAGGCTCACAATGCATGGACCTCTCCAAGGATGCCACTACTACTCTAAATAATTTCTTACTCACGTAATCTTACTTTAGATATACACTTGATGGTATTGCAATTCCCACTCTTCTGTCGATGTCTTGAAGCAAAACTTGGCCATTCATAACTTTGTGTCGTCTAGCGGTCGCCGATACTTCTATTTACTTGTTTTCCATTTGCTCAATACAGCACGGAGCTAAAGGAGTGCTTCCTCTGTCGTCTTTCCACTCTTTCTCAATGGTCTGCTAACTCTCCATTATCTCCAGTTACTGAACATTTTTAAAGATTTTCAAGAAATTGTTAAGTACTAAGAACTCTCTTTTCTAAGAAAAGCCTGAATAACAGGAATTCTATGCATTGTTACAAATTGAAATTTATCCATATTGCACAAACTTTGCCTTGCATTGTTGGTCAAGAGCTTCCCTTGCTCTTGACGTGGAAGCTTGCATACGCTTCTGCTGTAGACGAAGCTCTCTTTCCTCCGAAGTTTCTCTTGCCCTTGACGTTGCAGCTCGCATACGTTCCTGCTGTATACGAAGCTCACTTTCCTCCGAAGCTTCCCTTGCTCTTGACGTGGAAGCTTGCATACGCTTCTGCTGCAGACGAAGCTCCCGTTGTTCAGGTGTCTCTGACGCCCGGATAGTTTTTTGTCTCTTAGCTGCAGGGTTTCTCTGACCAATGCTCTTTCTTTTCTTTGGTGGCATTACAATAGGTATGAATTGTTATGGTTCCTTCGAACGATTATTAAATAGCACAACACAGATAAATCATATACTTTTTGGTTTGATGATTCGAGTTGAAGTATTTTTTGGAATTAAACTGTAATAGGTTATGCACTGCTCAAACGTGCGAAACACACAAACACATACACACACACACACAAAGAAACACACACATGAAATTGTCAGAAAATGCTTATGTTATTTGATATATCACACGACCCCCTTTCCATTTAAAAAGATTGACTTACAAAGGGACATTACGACCTCGGAATTTTAGTTTAATACGATACTTCGTGTAGTTATAGTGTACCTTTAGTATGTTAACATACTTAAATATTAAGGCGCACTATTCAGCCAATTTTGAAAAAAGACGGTTTAAAGTTTCGAGCACCATACATAAGGGAAAGTTTTCCTCCTTGATTGTAAGTGATCCGATAGCTCAGACGGCAGCGAGGGAGGAGTTAAAAAAATTTTACGGAGTTTTCGGTACATACCGTAAAAAATAGATCATCTGGAATATTCAGATTTCCCAATTCCTGCAAGGTTTTCGAAAAAACAGGGTGTACTGCGACTTTTCACTCTTAAAAAAAGAATATTGTAGCAACTAACAATATTTTTGTAGTTAAGTCGAAGAAGAGCTTGAACGTACTATGCATTTTGACAGCACAATAACCCTATTAAATAAACAGGAATTACCTACTGTAGTATTTTAAGGAAAATGTTGATAAAATGTCTATTCTAAAATGTTGATAGCTAACTTTCGAATCGACTGGAAGAATCCACTTTGAAGAGGGCCGAATGCTGCACGGGAAACAAATTTTCTGACGTAAAAGTCAGTTTCTTGCGAAAAAGCGCTAACTGTCTATTAGCACGTATTGAAATGAAATTCGAGTTAGATATGAGAAAATAAAAGAAACTGATTTCTTTATACTGACTAATTTGTGAAAAGAAAAGGATTTGTAGGTGAAAATGTATCTGATGTTCGCGAATTAATTACAAAAGAAGAAGAAAGAACTAAAATTTCAGCTGCTTGTAACGTGAAACTAAAGTTAATCAAGTAAAGTAGAAGTAAAGGTAAAAAAAAATCAATTATATGATTTTATTAATTGAAGGATAAAAAATTTTAACAGCTAGAAATTATACAAATAGTAAAAATTTGTATAATTTTTAATGAATGGATATTTATAAGAGAAAAGGACGAGACACAAAAACCCTGGAATGCAATGAATAGTTAATAAATACAACTGAAAAATAAAATAATAATTAACAAATAACAAAATAATAAATCTATAAGTAAAATCAAAATAAAACTAAAAAATCAAATAAAGAGCTGACGTTTCGGATAGAGCCTATCCTTTATCAAAGCAAAAAAGGATAATTCTCTAAAAGCAAATAGAATATTAGAGCTGTATTAGAGAGTTAACTTCAGGATAATTCTCTAATATTCTATTTGCTTTTAGAGAATTATCCTTTTTTGCTTTGATAAAGGATAGGCTCTATCCGAAACGTCAGCTCTTTATTTGATTTTTTAGTTTTATTTTGATTTTACTTATAGATTTATTATTTTGTTATTTGTTAATTATTATTTTATTTTTCAGTTGTATTTATTAACTATAATTTTTAATAGAATTATACAAACAGATAGATATTGTTTCTTGTATTTGTAAATGTAAAATTAGAAATTGTGTATCTAAACTCATTTGTGCATTATCCACTTCATTAATGAAGAAAGAGATAAGTCTAAAATTAATTTTTCCCTTTCATGAAAAAATCCATCAAAACGAAAGTATGAAGAGCAAGGAAGTTTATCTAAAATTTTTAACTTAAACGAAAAATAAGATTCTAATTCATTTTTCAAATAAAAAAAATTTTGTAAAAAAAAAAAAGGGCAAACTAGAGGAAATTTCACTGCTGGCGAAAGAAAATTTCTCTAGATGTTGTCAAAGACATGAATTGTGTATTTTCTAGAACCCTACTATTAGAAGTAGAAATACACGGTTCGAGAGGCCAACGAAAGACAGGCCTGGGCACTCAAGTCATCTGATCATCGGGGCCCGAGCAACAATCTATCCTTTGTTGTCTCCATCTTGGAGTTTAATAATCAGTGTTTTTTCGTTTGTTGGAAACAATGAAGGATGGATTGTTGTTCGGACCCGATGGTCAAGTGACTTTTCAGTGCCCTGGCTTCATATAGCTTAGGACCTCATTAAGTCTAAATCCGCCCTGATTTGAGAGCCCGGCCTGTCTCTTTCGTAGGCCTCGGCAGCCTCTAGTATGATGTTACCGAACTTTACTAATACACATTATATTCATTAATTCTTTCCAAGGGATGCAGTTTAATTTTTGTATTTAAAAAATTTTTTTCACTAATGTTTTCGTAGTAGATAGCTGTTCTTAACATAAAATTGTTATCTTGCAAACAGTTCACTTGCGGATCTTTTATGCATGATTATAGAGGGTGTCCCAACTGTACACCAGCGTTGCCAACTGTGTAATAATTATTACATTTGTGCATTGTTTAGCTTGTATTATAACAATATCCAACAATAAATATTCCCATCTAAAAACCGGTAAGTTGGCAACCCTGCTGTACACGTCCAAAATGAAAAACTGAGCAGAGGATCTCAATACCTATGAGAATCACCCCAATGTATGTTATCGAAATGTTACCATTATGAAGGTATTAACGATTTTGAGATTTTATCGGTAACCCCTACCTTACTCCGTTAAAATGTATGTTTTCGGGAATGTATGTCGTTTTGAGGAATTTGTTAATGGAATTGTATTCTTTGGGAAACAGTAGTATTAAATTACAAAAAATGAAAGAATTGCGTGAATAAAGTTTTTTGGAAATCAAGGTTGAATTAGGAAGTTCAGAGTTGTCGTGAAGTTTCAGAAATATTTGATGATGAATCTAAACAAAATAAATCAAGTCAGCAAGCACTATTCCATTTAATAGACTCTCAGAAAAAAGAGTACATGTAATAGGTTAAACAAAAAGCAAGCAAGCCTAAAAGTAAAAGTAGGTAAATTGATATTTCCTCTGAGAATAGCTCAATCATCTCAAAGTTTTCTACAGGTGGATTATTGAGAAACTACACAAGTTATTTGGAAAACAGATTATAGCAGATGTTTCCCGAAAACACACATTTTAACGGAATAAGGTAGAGGTTACTGACAAAATTACAAAATCATTAATATTTCCATAATGATAATATTTCGGATAACTTAACATGGGTGATTCTCATAGGTATTGAGGTCCTCTATTCAGTTTTTCATTTTGGACGTACATCGTTGGAACACCTTGTATTAGAATTTATTGTTCAATCTCGAGTACATAGCAATCACTTTCAAAAATCCTGTATATAATTATCGAACAAACAGCATTATCGGACCATCTCCTTCTCCTGTGCTTATTACACCTATTCATTAGTTCTGGGTTAATTTCATTGATGAATATATCATACATAATTAAGAACTAATCTAAGCGCATGTTAATGATGTTACACATGAAGCGTGTTTAATGGTGGTGGAATTAAATCCAAAGTATTAATTAAATTAGCAACTCTGAAGAAGGACTTCATTTGAAAGAAAGAGCAAGAAAAATATCCTAAGTTAGCACTTGGAATTGCTTTATTATGTTTGCGGAATATTAATTTTTTCCCACTTGTTGGTACTTAATTAACGTAATTAAGAATCTAAAAGAGATTTAAAAAAGAATATTCAAATGCGCAAATGAACAAACAAAGCAGATTAAGAAAACCGTAATGTTTCAATGAAATTTTTCACTCTAATAAAGTAATTTCATTACGGATAACTCTTTAAGACATGAAATTCAATTAAAATAATTCACCAAACATCTTAATCTTTCAAGCTTTATTTTTGTGTGTACAATTTTAATTAAATAAATCGATCGGTGGTGCGTAAAAGGCGAAAACAAACATCTTAGAATGGTTAATTGAATTCCACAGATTCAAAATTTCACGCCTTTATAAAATTTTCTGTTTTGTGAAATCCTCATAATAAAATGCGCAATCACTTCATGTGGATTTCGTAGGAAACGAATTCATATTTCTACAGAATGTATTTATATAAATAATTAGTTAACCTTTGAAACTAAATAAAGCCTCGAATTTTTAAATACAGGGTGTAAATGGACGACGTTTCACAAATTTAAGGATATGTAGAGGATGATGTGGTGGACATTTTATATTAATAAACCCATAGTCCCAAACGAAAAGCGACAGAGCCACAGCATGTTTGATGCTTTGTTTTGCGTCAAGCCGGGGAATAGCTGTCTGAATTACTGTGTTGTCACTGCATTGGAATTTCGAGCGTGAAACCTAACGCGCGAACGTATTTCCAATGGAACCGTCCAGCGACCGTTGTATGATTGGTCAGGTGCAGCACTTTTGCTGAAAGGTAGGGTAAAGGCGGGTAAGTTTGCTAGTCATGTAAATTGGCCGCATTACGTATTTTTTTTTAATTTTAATTTTTAAAGCTTTCGAAAAAGCAATAAAGGAAAAGGAATAATAAATTACAATAAACAACAACAATTTACAAATATTGAATACCAATTTGGCTAGGCCTAGTAGTAAACGTGCCTAGTTCAGTGCTTGACAAACCAGGACATCAAACAAGCTGTGGCTCCGTCGCTTTTCGTTTGGGACGATGGGTTTATTAATAAAAAATGTTCACCACATTATCCTCTACATATCTTTAAATTTGTGAAACGTCGTCCATTTACACCCTGTATTACTTATACACTGAATGGTCAATTTATTATAACTCACTGAATACTTCGTTGGGCCATCTTTTGCCTTCAATACTGCGTCGATTCTTCTTACCATGGACTCCACAAAACGGCAATATTTAATGATTTTGATGAATAATATTTTCCAGTTGCGTGAGATTTAATGGCTGTGGACCCAGTTATCTTATTTAAAGATATTACGAGTGCAGGAAATAGTGCAGCCTAAACTTGATTCAAAATTTGCCACGGGTAATTACTATTTTCAATAAGATAATGCAAGAATTCATACAGCCAAAATTATCACCAACTTTTTCAGGGAATCAAACTTCAAAGCGATTGACTGACCTCTGCAAGTGCGGATCTAAATATCATTGAGGGCATTTGGCATCTAATAGGTAATCATGTTTATTATGGTAAGCGGTTCACCAATGGTACAGACTTATGGGAAGCTGTCAAAACTGTGCTTAACAACATTTTTGCAACAAAACGTGATGTTGTCAAAAAATCGTTACAAAACATATAACAATTGGTTGCTGGAAATTGTTGAAAAGAAAGGTGGGGTAACGAAATGTTAGCTGTTTGCATCAATGAATATCAATATCTGTAATTTTGAGTGTTCACAAAATTGTGTCACACAATAACAAGAATGGAATGTCGTTTTATTATGGAAAACTGGATGCATTGTTGTTTTATGTTCATTGATATATTTGAAATAACCCTATGCCCATGCCCATGCTATTAATACAATAAATAATGATTTTTATTTGTACATCGTGCTCTCTCATTTGGAGGTTCACAAAATTGTGGTAAGAAGGATAAATATACTTTACCGACTCCTATGTCGTTGTTTGGTAGGAGCAAAACTTTTGCCTATTTCTCTAGACGATTCTTTTGAATTCTCCCCGCAATCTGCGAGTCAGCAAATTTAGCAGTGCTGTTCCCGGTTCAAACCGATAAGGTTGATGCCCTGTTGAAAAAAATGCTACTGATATAACCTATGTTACTGCCCCGATTTAGCCATTCTGATTTTAATCTATTTGAGACCTGAATAAAACGCCTTGAGTAGATATCATTTCTCATCTTTATAGAGCTGCAAGCAACTGTCCAAGTTAACCACGAGGAGCCCGAAAGTATGCCACACAAGTTGGACCATAGCTGGAAGGAAAGTATACTGAGAATTTGGGCCTATCGACCGAGTTGTAATTGGTCTGTTTGTGTGAGAAGACGATAAAGCGTAAATCAATATGATGTCAGGGATTTTTGTGAAAAATGAGCAGAACAAACGGGGGGTGAAATTCAAAGAATTAATTTTAATAAACTTGACAAATTCTTATAAGCATTTTTGCGAATAAGGCCAGTATAAATGAATTAATAATGGAATACAAATGATTAATAGTCCAGATCAAATGCTGATTCTTCAGCTGATGAGGTAGGTTCCTGATTAGCCACTTCTTTACATCGAAGACGAGCTGAGCATGGGGATGGAGTAGAAGAAAGCGAATTCGTGACCAATGGAGGAACGTCCAATAGGTAAGTTGAAGTTGTACAAGTATTCGGTATCGCACAATCGGAAGGTGGCAACCTTTTCAGGTAAGTCGACCGTGGGGGAACAACTGTTCAGAATAGAACCAGATATTAATATTGTATCACTTACGGCCGTATTCACCACTTAGGATTAAAGTGCGAGATGGGCAACCTAGAATTAAACCTTAGCACGTGACTCTCGTTATCCAATAGAGAAACGTTAAAATACCATCTTTCGTCTTAACTCTAACTCTCACAATAACCCGAGGTGGTGAATATGGCCGTTAGAGGTAAGATCTTAATTAATTAGTTTTAATTAATCGAGCACTAATCCTTAACGATACTACTGATACCAAACAAGGATGATCCCGTGTCCAAGCGCTGACATTCGCGAGGGCGCCCAGCGCGAATACCGGCTACATCAGCAGGCGGGACAGTCTCCTCGAGTGTCTCGACCTTCCACGGGAGAAAGAACGCTGAGTCGTGTGTCGTGGACCGGGGGAGGGGGGCGACCGAAGTCCTGGGCTCAAAGGATCCAATGGCGGAAAGAGTTGGCCCTTTGGTATCGGCAGCAATGCCTAGGTTTCCCGATGTGGTCTCGTGGGACACGTCGTCGTTCGAGGTAATCTCCAATGCTTCGTCCTCTTGAAGCACGAATGCTGAGGAAACTAGTGAAATGAAAGTGGAACTCCGAACACCATCAAACGTTTCACTACTAATGTTCGCCTTTGATTCCGAAACATTTATTGTCGAAAGTTCTTGCTTACTTTTCGATGGAGAGCTTAACTTGTCAAATCCATGTTTCGCAGGTACCTTTCCAAAACGATCCTCGACGATATGCTGGCGGCGGCTACTATTCTCGGGGCGATGAGGGGCACTTCGTTGGCGGCGAACGGCTGCACTCCTTCGGCTCAGTCGGCCTGGTTCCGTGCCTGTCCTCTGTCCTCTTTGAGAATTGTTTCTGGCCTCGGCAGGGGCGTCGTTCATTTTAAGTTCAGAAAGCACATAGAAATCATGAGTCTTATCATTAATCTTACGATTTATGGAGTTCCACTGAAGTTTTTCGTGGTTCCCTCGAAGTCCTCGTTGGCCAGTCGGTCCATCATCTGCGTCAACATCGGACGATCCACTATTGCTCTCTCCTCTTCCTTGCTTGAGCTCCGTTTTTTATTTGCCTTTGGAGGATTCTGGGCCGATTCCTCCATAAGCCACATAGTCTGCGATTAAACAAAACCTTTTGGCGAAGTCTCCTATGATTGATCATGGGCCTGTTTACAATCATATGAGACTTCGCCATTCACTTCAAGATAGAAGTAAGCAAGCCCGTCGTCAAATGGGAGATAAAAATAAGCAGGCAAAGTCAGTGGCAAGAAAAGAATGATAAATGAAGGAAAAGCAAAGCCAATCTATCTTAGAGAAGCTCCACGAGCAAAAGTCGAATTTCTGTGTACAACAAATCTCCGATTGGACTCTAGCGGAAACACACACATCATAAGGGAGAGACACCTAAAGCAAGTGAGGATAGCCAATTTCATATCTCTAATCTTTTCTTGCAATTTATACTGCAGACCCAATCGTCTAAAAGCCGAGAAGATTGTTATCCAACTCTGAATATGACGATGGTCATCTGGATCGCGTTCTCAACGGCATCATCCAAAAATCATAACAAAGACCGTGAAGACGTGGATCAACATATAATCCGTTCGTTACTTTAAAAGCAACATCGGCTGCGATCACCAGGAGATAAAGGACTTTGAGAATCGAACTGTTATTATAACAGCAGCGGATCTTACTCTGCTAAAAGGAAACGACGTCGATTTTATGCACTTGCGTCTAGCCGCGTAAAGTATGCGAGAGTAAATCAGAGAACAGCGTCACGATTGCTTAACTTTGTGAATGTACAGAATTGAGGAGAAAAACACAGAGGGGCTATCTGAATAGGCGTTTTCTTGCGCTTCAGTTTCATCGCCATCTGGTGATCCATGCGGTCAATTTCTCTTGCTATTCATATTAATCTAACCTTTCGATTGTTTACCTGTTGATTAAATTCACCTGAAATCATTGCAATGGAAGTTTGCAAAAAAAAATTGTTCGTCGGCTTCGGCAACATGCTTAAAAACAACAATCAATATGAATTGACATAGAAATTTACCGCACGTATCGCTAGGATTAGGCGCAACACTTTTTAACGTGGGTTGGCAAATCTGTGTTTTTCTTCTTAATCTGCGCCTGCATGTATATCATTATACAGGTTGAATCAAAAGTCAATGAATATAGCTGTATTTAGGAAATAGTGTGTAAAAAAACGTAGTGACGATGTTATCAGGGAATAGGATAGGTGCTTTATCATTTGAGACAGTTTTGGAATTTGGCCGTCATCTTGAAATCCGCCATTTTGGGTCAAGGTTTATTGTCTTATATGCGAAGGGATGATGGATCTATCAAATAACAGCGCTTTCAGAAAGAAGCACTCGAAAAATGGACAAAGTCACTCGGCTAATAAAAACGACTAAAGGGCACCAAAAGCTCCTAAATCCTGACGATTAACTTGCGGACCCACGGCATGGCTTGCGGACCCACGGCATGGCCGTTTTCCTCGGAAGATCATTCCTGCAATCGGATTTCAGTTATCTGTTCTGGTTCACAAGTAAGTAACAAAAACATTGACACTGTACCATTTTCTGTTGCAGGTAATTGGAGATGGCACCAATGAAGGAGGAGAGGATGGTTATATACAACTAACTTGATGTCCAGGGAACGCTCCTGATTTCAACGCATAGTATCGTCACATATGTGATATCACATGTCAGAAATTCTGGGACTGTTGAACATGAAGTTCGTACAGGCCGACCAAAAACATCAACCGAGCTTAAATTATGCAAAACTACACAATCGAATAAAGCGTAGAAATTGTAAAAAATTCACTTCAAAAATTTAATGGTCGTATTATCTTCCAGCGAGATGATGTGAATTGGCCGCCAAGATCATGTGACTTTACATTCTTTGACTTCTTTCTCTGGAAACTTTATTTATCTTAAGGATCAATAAACCGCAAACTATTGAGGGCTTCAAAGATGAAATTCGACACAACATTGCCCAAATTTTCTACCAATTATGTCAACATTTTATTGAAAATTTCCTCAAAAGAGTGAATTTGTGGTACCAAGGCCGGGGCGGTCATTTGTCAGATGGTCAGATGTTTTGTATCACTTAATCTCCATGTGTTTACTTTCTAATATAGCTAAAATATTATAAATTTTCCAATGAAAAATGTATTTTATTAAAAAATTAAAATGCCAGCTCATTCTGGGACACCCTTTATATGCCCGTCTTTGCCGAGCTTAAAACTGGCATATCGTACCACGTTTGGTATGAGCATTGTTCTTCGCTGCACAAAAATATGCCACCCTTGCGTTCCGTACGGAAGCATAAGCATATAGTGCAGAGGATCATACATGGGTGATTTTATAAAATCCGACGAATCCTACCGTCTGTGCACTGGCATAAAATAATATAACGATTTGCACTGACTCCACTGCCAAGCAAGACATGATTCCCACATGCGTAAAACAACGGCAGAAATCACAAAACAGAAAAAATTTTTGACGTCACTTCCTGCTTTCGTCTTTCTGCCCGACAAAAAATTATCTTATCTTTGAGAAACGAGATATGATGTTGGGTGCCCACTTAGCGCGACGATCGCGCGATTCTATCGCTGTGTGAAGCACGCATGGGCAGAGTGACGTCACGAGGGCGATTCTGTGGCGCATCTGAGGCGATTGAAAAGCTCTGCATGCCAGAGCTTTTTGATCGCGCGACTCTATCGCACCCAATCAGAAAGCAGTTTCGAATCACGTTGCACATGCAATCATGGCAGCACCTATTTCGAGATGGTCGGATATCGCTACGGAAAATTTGATTGAAGAAAATTTGATAGCTAAGCATTCCAAAAATAAATAACTCATTCTCGTCCATGTCGATTTTGGAAGCACGAAATCTTGAAGTGGGAAGCGAAATGATCGCGTAGATAGCGCATGCGCATTCAGTCACGCGGCTGTCGCGCCCAATGATTTGAATAAAAAATTCAGTGGGCACCGAGAAGCGAATTGATCGCCTGGCGTTTCTTGCGCATGCGCATATGACTCGAAGCGATAGAATCGCGCGATCGTCGCTCTAAGTGGGCGCCCAGCATAACTGTGAATAGGGACATAATCAACGGGAAACAAACTCTTGTCCACAAAATACACTATATGATCAAAAATATCCGGACACCCCTCACAGATCATCG
>JAHWFO010051248.1:892334-904248 GCA_023313115.1 Rhysida immarginata | reverse complement strand
GGGTCGAAGAAATGGGTTGGCCGGCACAAAGTCCCGACCTCAATCCTTTAGAAAGTCTGTGGGATGAATTGGAAAGACGCTTGCGGGCCAGATCACATCGGCCAACTTCTGTACCTGAACTGATTCTCGCTCTTCGGGAGGAATGGAGGAACATTCCGGAAAGTACCTACCAACATTTGGTGGAAAGTCTTCTCCGAAGGGTGGAAGCTGTGATTCGGGCAAAGGGATGTGCAACGCCCTATTGATTTCCATGAAATCGTGGCTAGAGCGCAAACGTGCATGTGTCCGGATATTTGTGTTCATATAGTGTACTGTACAAACCAACTTTAGTAACAACAATAAACAATGTTTTATTTTTAATTACAAATGTGTTTCAATATGACCACCAGTGTGCTGTTCCAATAGCTGCAGGGCGGTACACGACATTTTCTACGGCAGCTCGCAGCATATCTGCATTAATTAGTCTGATATGTAACGTTATTTGATCCTTTAAGGTTGAGAAGTCAGGAACATGTGCTTGATACACAAGGCTTTTCAAATATCCCCATAACCAAAAATCACAAGGGTTGAGATCAGGCGATCTGGGTGGCCATACCATGGGAAATGAACGACTAATTATTCTGTTGTCTGAAAAACATTCTCGCAAGATCTGCTGCACCTGACGTCCGATGTGCGGTGGCGCACCATCCTGCATAAAAATGGTAGAATCCAGACAACCCTTTTCCTGCAATCGTGGTATCACAAAATTCTCAAGCATATCGGCATACCTGGCAGAATTGACGGACCAAGTCACCGGTCCAAGGGGACGGATTTCTTCAAAAAAGTACGGGCCGATGATGAAAGAAGCAGTAAAGCCGCAACATACTGTTAGTTTCGGTGAATGCATAGGAGTTGGCAGACACACTTGTGGATTTGAAGCAGCCCAAAAACGGCAGTTGTGGGTATTGATATCATCATTCAAATAAAAATGTGCCCCAACACTCCATAAAATTTGCCATGGCCATGCATCATCCACTTCCATACGTGGTAAAAATCTCAACGAAAAGTCAGTTCGGGTACGTTCATTTCCGGGAAGCAATTGTTGAACAGGTGTGAGTTTATAGGGATAAAATGTCAATATCTTATGCAATATTTTCCTCACCGTCGAATATGGGATATCTGTTTGGCGTGCTATTGCGTGTGCACTGCTGGTACCCTCCACAGTAGTCATCTCCTGTTCCACAACAGCAGTTGCAACTTCTTCAACGTGTTGCTGCCTGATTCGTTTGCGTCCCCGGCCTGGTTGCACTCCTAGAGTTCCGGTAGATTCAAATCGTTCAATCATTTTCCGTAAGTTAGTTATGCTCATCGGTCCTCTTCGTAACGTTTTCAATCGCCGGAATTCACGAAGGGCAGCACTTGCATTGTCGCTCTTCTGATTAAACAACTTGACTAATAACGCCCGGTCAGGCAGAGTAAGCGTCATTGTCAAGCCATTCGTTCGTGAATGATGGGAAATCCGCAGCCTTGCCTTTTATTGTCATGATTGGCCCAACACGGAACGCGCTTATGCAAATGTATTCATTGCTTTCTTGAAATAAGTGCCCCCTATGGCGACTTTTGGTACTATTTTTTTTTTTGCAGAAATAGAAACTGCATGTTCCACTAAGTATATACACCAAAATGTACTGCATTTGGCCTAATAGAATTCCCGCTATCGAGCTCTGAACACCTCACGTTATTTCTTGCCCACCCGGTAGATATGTTGCCCTCTCTGAATCCCACTCCCGTAATTCCGACCCCCGTATACCAATCAAAACCAAACTAAATTGTGCAGATGGACATGCATATACTAAGCTACATTCCGAATTTCAATCTTCTACCTCAAAAAATGTAGAAATTATGAAGGGGACGGACTGACATTATAAAACCAATAAGTAGCTCCATTCTTATTCTACTTACAAGGGTCAGTCAAATGAAAATCGGAAATATTTTTTTACAGACAGAGTTGATACACTATTTTTTTAAGTAGTCCCCATCTTTCGATGCATGGGGACGGACGGATGGACGGACGGCTGGATAAACGTACAGACCAAGGGCGCATTCTTATAAGTAGCTTTTATGCTAAAGCTCCTAATAATACATTTTTGCATAGACTCTTTTATTAGGAGCTTTAGCATAAAAGCTACTTATAAGAATGCGCCCTTGGTCTGTACGTTTATCCGGCCGTCCGGCCGTCTGTCCGGCCGCGGTTTGCACGATAACTTGAAAACGGATTAACTTTTTCAAATTTTGTTTTCAGAAACATGACCATCAAAGTCTTAGCTCGCCCGTATCAGCTTTTCAGAATTTTTCGCGGACCCCTTCAAGTCCAATTCACGTGCTAAAACAGTGAGTCTAAAGAATACCAAGATAACTGCATGTCATATAACAATCGATTTGTCAAGAAGGAATACATTGTTACTTTCTGTTCATCTTTTAAGTATTACTGACATCGGCGCGCGCACGTGAAATCGCTTTGTCGACGCATGATTGCTCAATTGCTCATAATCTATATTATTCTGTAGCGATAGAATGGAACTACTTATTGATTTAATAAAGTCTTAACTGTGTACCCCTTCATAATTTCTACATTTTTTGAGTTTGAAGGTTGAAATTCGAAATGTAGCTTCCTATGGGCATGCCCATCTGCACTATTTAGCTTGCTTTTGATTGGTACGCTGGGGTCGGAATTACGGGGGTGGGATTCAGAGAGGACAACATATCTATATGCTATTTAGGTACGTAAAGGCGTGAAATTCAGTATCCAGATTCCTCTAGAGAAGATCTACATTACTATGAAGTTTAAGCCATTGGGGTCGGATTTGCGGGGATGGCAGTCACTTGGTCTTTAGAACTATGGCAACACATGGCATGTGATATATCATACGTTCGGAAATGATGAGAAAAGAAAGAAAATACGAGCTTTTTTTACATTTTCTACAAATTACGTTCGAGAAATTTAATTTTTGATTAAAAAACTTGGGGAGAGGTAAAAAGTGCAGATAAAGGGGTAAAAATAGATGACTTCAGGATCTGCTACTTGCCTTACCCTACTCGGGGGGGTCATGACCAAAGTCAATAGAAGGTATGGTGTATGGACTCTCTCTAAGCATTAATGTAAAACTTCGCGATACTAGCGACAACTGTTGAGCGCTTCCTTAATTGCACCTCGCAACTCCAGATTAGCTGTCTGCTGTTATTCACGCTCAATAGCTGGCGCTATTATCGCGAGTTTATACATTGTTAACGATTGTTAGCCATTGTTAAAGATTCATAGCACGTGCTATCTCACCTTCGAATGCGCTCTGTCCTATATATATCGACTGGTGAAAACAGAACGCGAAAAAGTTAATTCGTTTTCAAGTTATGATACTAAATAATAAGTTCCCGATTAATAAAGAAATCATTTTGGCTTGGGCACCGTTCTTCTCTTTCTGTAAACGTCTATCACGTGCTTCCTCCAGATCCATCATCCCAACAATGTTTGGAGCACGCGCCGAGCCGAAACGCAGTACGCGTTTTCCCAATGCGAGGATGGTTTGTCTCTTCCATCAAATCACTAAGCCCACTTTCCCCCCCCCCCCAAAGACAAGAGAAAATAAATCGCCTCTGCTCTCCCCATTGCAACGCAATGCATTGTTGGAATGGTTTCTAGAGAAAGACGGGCGGACACAAATCTTGCAAACATTCCAAGAAGGAGCATTAGCTGTGACGTAAAACTAATTTTAAATTCGAGAATTTAAAGTTTAGCTAAAGTTCCTAATAAACAACAGAAATTCATTTAATTCCTTCCAATTTAAGTAAACTCACGTTCGTAAAAATTGAACACCATGAATGAATCATCAGAATTAAATGAAATTTAATACACAAACGATTTGTATTGTTACAAATAAATGGTTAGAGTTATAAAGCAGAAAAACAATATTATATTTGGTGTAGCCACCATGCCCTGCAATAAATTCTGATATACGAGGTGGCATGGAGTATATATTGTTTGTATGCGTGCCCAAAGTTCATCTGTAGAACCTGTAGGACGAGGATCACGAGCGAAACGCCTACCAACGAAATCCCACATTTGTTCAATAGACGACATATCTGGCGAATAAGCAGGCCAAGGAAGAAGCTGTACTGTTCGCACGCCACGAGAAGACAGTTTATGTGCTCATATAGTGTCGCTGTCGTTGCAGATGAGTCTAGTATATTTATGATGGGAGGAAAAGCGCTAAAATCAAGTAGCGCAAAAAACGAGTTCTGGCCGTTTTTCCAAACAAATGCATTGATACCTGAGAAATGTGAAAACAATAGAAGAAAATCGTCCTATTGTTTACATCGATGAAACATGGATCGACTCAAATTTGACTGTTTGTCCCCCAACAATGAATACATTCATCTGCAAATGCAGCGACACCATAGGAGCACATTAAGCAACTCAGCGGTCTTCTCGTAGCGTACCAACAATATGTCGTCTGCTGAAAGAAGTCTTGAACATTCCATTCAATATGTGGGCGGGCATTATCCTGTTGAAAGATCGCTCTAGGAATGCCTTGAAGGAAAGGAACGAGTTCGGGCTCCAGCACTTCAATGATGTACCGATTGCTGTTAAGATTACCCACAATTCGTAGCAGCTGAGATCGTCCATGATATGCAATCGCACCCTAGACCATAACTCCGGGTGTTCGTCCACTATGACGTTCGATAATGCACTCCGGAAGGTAGCGTTCACCGACATAGCGTCTAACACGAATGCGGCTATCATGGTACCACAGATTAAAGCGGGATTCGTCAGAAAAAAACAATTGTTGTCAATCTGAACGCCAGTCTCTATGTTCATGAGCCCATTGCAGCCGCAGGCATCGAAGGTTTTGCGTCAGGGGGATCCTGTATAGAGGAGTTCTTGCACGCAGTCCGCGGTGCAGCAGACGTCGACGAATTGACGAAGGAGTGTACCAATGTGCTGCCAACTGGGTAGAGGAAGTGTACGGTCCGTCAGCGCCACGCGGACCAGGTGTCTATCATCGCGCGTTGACGACACCTTTCGGCGTCTACTCCCGGAATTCTGAGTTGTCCGGTTCTCGTCGGTCCATTGCTTCCAAAATCGCATCACTGTGGTGCTGTTACGCTGCACACGAGCTGTTATTGCACGATAGGAAATTCGTCCTTCTCGAGGGCCGATGATTCTCCCCCGTTCAAAAGGCTAAAGTTGTTGAAATGTTGCCCACTGTCGTCGAAGAGGCATCGTTACGTCTCACCTAACGTTTATCACTAGCAGATAACCATTGGCTATTTTCAACGTCCCGGTACAGCCCTCTATTTATACTGTTTCAGCAGCAGTTCAGAGGGCGCTGCTCCACGCATGCGTGGTGACTCTGAAATTTTAATCATTTGCATAACACGCTATAATTTGCATTGGCTGAAAATTGCAGCTCAATCGCTTCATTCCTTCATGTTGTTGTTATTTTTACAAACATGGTTTATATTTTAGCTCAACGCAGTACAATTAGGTATTAATCTAATATTATACTCTGTCCAACGAAAGAAAAACTGGGCGTGTCCAGTTAAATTTCCAATTTCAGTTGTTAGCGATTGTTAGTTTTACTTAGCAACAATGTCTAACAATTGAAATCGGAAATTTAATTAGACACGCCCAGTTTTTCTTTCGTTGAACAGAGTATAGTAACTGAGTTATCGTGTCTCGACCGTAACCACCGAGAGAGAAGGCCTCTGCGATAAAACGTAATACATTGTTACGTCATCATGTTTAGGGCATTGTTATTCGTATTTCTACCAATAATAAGCCATAAATTTGCCCATACTTTTCATCGCAGAAGCCTTCTCTCTCGGTGGTTACACCTCGACAGAGCGATCGTCACGTGCATGTGCTCATGTTAACAATGCTTAAAAGATAAACAGAAAACAGTCTATCCATTCTTAACTCGTCACTACGAATCGATTGTTATATGACATGCTATAAAACCAACACCATCTCTACCAACGCCACCTAAACTGGGCCTGTTTCTACCAATGATAGCTCTAATTTGGCTCTTTGATAATGATGTAACAATGTATTAACATTTCAGTCAGCAGGCTTTGCTTTTTAGGTGGCGTTGCCTCTACTCAAAAGTCTGAGCGCGAAAACGTCATGCATTATTACATCACCTACGGTAGGATATTGATAACCATATTTCTACCAATAAAAAGCCCGAAATTGTCCCTATCGCGTAGCCTACGAAAAAGACAGGCCGGGGCACTAAAAAGTCACATGAGCAAAGTAGATCGACCAACAATCCAATCTTAATTGTTTTCAACAAACGAAAAGTCACTAATTGTTGAAATCCAAGATGGAAACAATGAAGGTTGGATCGTTGCTCGATCTACGTTGGTCATGTCACTCTTCAGTACCCCGGCCTGTCTTTCTAGTTGGCTTTGCCCTACCGTAGATGATGTAACAATGTATGATTTTTCCGTGAGCAGGCTTTCTCTCTAGGCGGTACCGATTAAACACGGAAAATGTAAGCCTAAGCAGTCATTCTTATAAGTAGCTTCTGGGCAAAGCTTCTAATAAACAATGGATGGTCTGAACAAATCAACACAAAAAAGTATTCTGATATTGATTGCATGTGAGAAATGTCCTTCCATACTTCAAACATTATAGATCGAAAAGTCTTGACTTTGTTGATTAAATAAAATAAAATTCATAGAGTTTCCAAAAACGGGTCCGTGCTTGTCTTTAGGTGAAACTTCAATCCATTCTTTTATCTACTTCATGTTATCTTCTTGGCCATCACTCTCTATGAGTGAAGACCTGTGTTCGTTTCCGAAACTCGACATTTTTTTTTCCTGAAATCGACTTAAAAACTCATGATTCGAAAAGATATGATGAAATTTTGAAAAAAAAATTCTGTCTGCAGTTATGTACGTGTGTACGTAATATGTACGTATGTGATCAATTTTGAACAGAATGAAAATTACACATACTTAGAGGGTACCTTAAATTGTGTCTTGGCGTATTTTTTATTTCAATTGGATACACCTTTTTAGAGATATTAAATTTCGAAAATTAAAAAATGGCTGTAGCGTTCAAATCAGCGCACCAAATCAATAAACTCGGCATTTACGGACTCCTCTTATAAAGGGACTTTTTTTTTTGTAAATAACTCGTTTGGCTCTGTTGAGCTGTATTGGAATTAGTAGCGACCCCCCCCCCCCCCCCACTTCGACAGAATTTTCTTTTAATAATAAAGTTTATTCGTGCTTAAAGGGGTTCTTAAACTATGCATTGACGTATTTTTCATGGAAATGGGCCAAGCCTTTTAAGAGAAATTAATTTTTTTTCTAAAAAATGAAGAATTGGCAGAAGCATTCATTCCATCGACATAGAACATAATAAAAACGATTTGAGCGACCACCTCTCATCGAGACGAAGCTTTTTGGAAAAGAAACTGTTTGGCTGCGAAGAACCATTTTGAAATAATTAAGGTTTTAAGGACAATCAAACACTAGCCCCAAGAGAAAAGTATTTTTTTTTTCTTATTTGAATCCGTTTCATGGCCTGGTGATGCCTGTGCCAATGTACCATTCCGCCATTACAATTTATCTTTTCAGTTTTAATAGTCTTTGTAGATCATAGGCATTAAAAACACACAATTTTCTGAAAATTCTTATTATTAAGTAGCGGAAGAATGGAGTACTTACTGATTTCACAAAGTCCGTCTGTCGGTCTGTCCGTCCGTCCGTCCCTTCATATTTTTTATATTTTTGACGTAGTAGGTTGAAATTCGGAATATTAGAAAGTAGAAATATCCTGCTTCACTATTTAGTTTGGTTTGGATTGGTGCACTAGCTCGAAGTTACGAGGGTGGAAGTTAGAGAGGACAAAATATCTACGTGGTATTTAGGTACGTAAAGGAGTGAAATTCGGTATACAGATTCCTCTAGGCAAGATCTACATTACTACGAAGTTTGGGCCAAATTATTTCAGTAAGGTCAGAGTTGTGGGGTGGGAGTCACTCGGTCTTTAGAACTATGGCAACATGTCATGTGATATGTTATTCGATTGGCAATGATGAGAAACTCCTTTACATTTTCTATTTACTACGTTCGAGAAAATCATTTTTTCGATTAAAAAATTGGGAGGGGAGGGTTAAAGTCGATAAAAGTAGGCATAAAAATAGATGACCGATACTTTTCTATACCCTCCTCGGGGGGATTAATTTCTTGTTTTTTAGTTGATAAAAGACTTATAATTTTTTTAATTCAGATAAGACTCGATGGTATTTCTTATCTAAAAATTTAAAGTTATTGTAGTAAATAATGATTCTTTGAAAAAGTATTTAATTATGTTGCTCGCATCCCGTTGGTCGGGTGACTTTGAATACCCGGGCCTGTCTCGCTTGTAGTCCTCGGGTTGTACGAGACATGCTATGGTTGCCTTAAAGTAATTGTGCTACTTGGTAAATTGGAAGTGATTTGTATTTTAACGTGAACGTTGAGTAATAAAATAGATGTAACTTTGGAAGACATTAAATGAACTAGTTGTTTATTAAATTTGTTAGCTAAATTTAATTCTCAATTTTAAATACTTCTGCGCCACAAATTCTCAAATATTTGGAATGTCTGCAAGATTTTATTTAATTTTATTTTCTTTTATTTCATCTTATTATATTTTGATTAATTTTAGCAACAAATTCTAGAATTTTTGTTCATCAAGCTATAAGTATCAAGACTTTATATTTATTCCATCATCAGATTCATCAAGTTTCTTCAACAACTCGTTAGTATCGTCATTTCAATAACTGTGAGACAACATCAACAATTTAAACGTTTTCAATAATTTAAGCTTCTGATGTACGGCGTGTAATAAATCGATTATTATTGAGATATTATTTTTTCTTAGATTTTCTTATGTGGAGGAACAAGATCTCCTTCATATTGGGCCTTGTTTATTTGTAATGAGATGTTAAGAAGATATCAAAATTTATTGAAAAATCTCAAGATTAAAAGAAGAAAAATAAATAACTATAATGCGTTAATTCATACCTCAACATTTTAAAAGTACAACGTTAGCCATATAACAAGCTTAAACTTCAGACGCTTTATGTTGGCTGGTTTGTTAAGTGTTCGGGAATCTCAACTGTTGATCATTTGAGCCCCTTCTCAATTCTAGGATCCTTACATTTCTCCAGGAGCAGCAAAAAAAAAAAAAAACGTTTTAATAGCCAAATTAGAATTCACGAATCAATATTTTTGAGACCCGGGAATCCCTCTCTAAGTAGAGTAGCCTATTTAGCCCGGAGAATTGAGTTTAAAGTTGTTTTTTTTAACGCAGTTTTCAAGATGAGGGTATTTTGTAGACATAACAAGAGAACACACTTAGAAAATGCTAATTTTAAAAAGGTAAGCCCGCATTATTTGCTTTGCTGTGATGGAAAAAAATGAGGTTTGTATCGTTTATTCAAAATTTATTAAAAGTTAAGAATTTCCGATGATGGAATGGAGATCCCTAATATCGATATATAGATTTCCTATATTCTATAAAGGTAAAGTTTATTTCTTGTAATAAATACGTTATTGAATTTCACGGAGAGTCACGTTGTTTGTTATGATCTTATAAAATCTTTTTTATTCCTTTAGTTTTTCGAATCCTTTACTAAACTGTAATGATAGGTGGAAACCGATAGCAGACAAATGAAACATCACAAAGAATTCTCTTTTAAAATATGAACGAAATGGTATGATTTGCGGTGTCTCTTTTTATTTCTTTTTCTTCTTTCCCTTGTGGCCTTTGCCATTTAATAAAATTTGAAACTGCTCTAACTCCAATTCAGGGTTGATCCAATTAAGGTGACGCGTGCCCTTGATGGTTTATATTTGTCGTCCGGGAACACCATTTATTTTTTTTTCTTTTCTTTTGGATGGGACCGAAATCTATTAGATTAACTTCACGGTTGTGAAATGGCGCTCGAAATTCTCGGGATTTTTGTAATTACATTTTTGGTATACTTGGAAACACATTGAAGTGGCTGAAATCTAAGTCAATAAACATATATATATATACATAACACCGTCTCTTGAAGGATCATTGAACAAAGACCATATCAGAAGATAAAAGTAAACTCCTGGATGGGAGAGAACCTTTATCAAACAGCGGCTAGTGTTTGCTTTTGTAAGTAGCACATTCCTTTGCAACTGGGGTCAAGTTAGTCGGTTACCATGGCAACAATGAGGGTCGTAAGTACTCGAGGGGTTGTTTAACTTCTTGGAGAAGAGAAGAAGCTGTCTCCTCTCATCTTCCAATCATCCTAGGAGTCTTAATAGAAAATTAAAATTTTTCTTCCTTAAGGAGTATTTAAATTCTTGACAATTTTAAATCTCGAACACTAGGGAGTATCCTTAATTGGCTTAAAGACTTAACTCGAAGTTCTTGCTCCATTTTATATAATAATTATTTATACTCTTTTTTCATTAAACTTTATGATTATACTCAGCAGAGACGGGATTAGGAATTTTTTTTATAATTAACATTTTTCATATTTAAAACCAAGTTAGGACAACCTATTTATGTGCAGCAAGGTTTTGAAGCACATCACATTTTTAAGAATTATAAATATAAATGAAGTAATCTCTTCGATGGTGTAATAAATATTTAGACAGCGCAGAGTGTAATCATGTAGGATATTAAAACAGAACCAGTAAAGCTTAATTTAATCAAGAACAGAATGCATAAGTTTCATTAATTCTATACAGGGTGTCTCACCTAAAGTTAACTACTAGCCAACCACAATACAAATCTGACAGACTATTTTCAATGGAAGAATTATTGTACTTTTATGTAAAGGGTTATTATGAGTATTCCATTTCCAAAAATTCCGACGCCATTTTCGAATATGGAATCAAGTTTGAAATGTGCAATGGAAACCCCTATTTTTAATGGTATTTTCAGATTGTACACAACATTTGAGAAATCTTTTATTCTTGGTGTTTTTTTCAATTGATCCAACCGTTTAGAAGATAGAGTTGGTGAAAGTGTGGTGTGAAAGTTTTCTTTTTGGATTAAAAAAAAAGGAAAAAACGGAAATTGTTTCTGAACACAATGGATTATAAAATGGATGGCAATGTTTTTTTGTCTTTTCTTTAAACAGGCCACACTTTCAGTGCCTAAACATCTGGATCAGTTGAAAAACACTAAGAATAAAACATTTCTCAAATATTGTGTATGATCTGAAAATAGCATTAAAATAAGGGATTCCCATAGCACATATTCGAAAATAGCATCGGTTGTTTTGGAAATGGAATACACATAAAAATCCCTCACATAAAATACAATAATTCTTTCATTGGAAGTATTCTGCCAGATTTGTATTTTCAGAAGTTCACTGCAGGTCTGAGACATCCTGTTTTTAATGAGATCCGTAATTCTCTGTCCGCCACACTGTGAATGAAAAGCATTAATTTTATTTCGCGAATGGGACAGCAGCAATATGTTTCGCGACAATGGTACCAAGATCTTGACCTTTTTATCGCAAACTTTGGCCACTGCTAATGGTTGTTCGAGTGTAATAGAGGCACGTATTTCATTATCAAATAAAATCTTGTAAACATTCCAAGGAGGAGCTTTAGCAGTGAAGCAGAAATACATATATATATATATATATATATATATATATATATATATATATATATATATATTAAAAAGAAATTAACACCCCCCCCTCCCCGAGTAGGGTAAGGCAAGTGGCAGATCCTGCGGTCATCTACACTATATAATCACAAATATCCGGACACATGCACGTTTGCGCTCTAGCCACGATCTCATGGAAATCAATAGGGCGTTGCACATCCCTTTGCCCGAATCACAGCTTCCACCCTTCGGGGAAGACTTTCCACCAAATGTTGG
>JAHWFO010051248.1:824406-891934 GCA_023313115.1 Rhysida immarginata | reverse complement strand
TTATCATGTGACATTGGGCCAATCGATGATCTGTGAGGGGTGTCCGGGTATTTTTGATCATATAGTGTATATTTACTCCCCAAGTTTAATGAAAAAATTGACTTTCTCGAACATAATATGTAGAAAATATAAAAAAGATCGTATCTTCTTCCCTTTTTCATCATTTCCGAATGTATGATACATCACATGCCATATTAAAACCAAGTGATTGCCACCCCCGTAAATCCAACCCCACCGGAACAATTGGGCCTAAACTTCATAGTAATGATCTTGCCTAGAGGAATCTGGATACTGAACTTCACGCGCTTATGTACCTAGATAGCACATAGATATGTTGTCCTCTCTGAATCCCACCTCCGTAATTCCGACCCAAGTGTACCAATCAAAAGCCAGCTAAATAGTGCAGATGGACATGCCCATAGTAAGCTTCATTTCCGAATTTCAAACTTCTACCTCAAAAAATGTAGAAATTATGAAGGGGACGGACTGACATTATAAAACCAATAAGTAGCTCTATTCTTCCGCTACTTAACAATATAGATTATGAGCACTTGAGCAATTCGTGCGTCGACAAAGCGATTTCACGTGTGCGCGCCGATGTCAGTAATATTAAAAGATGAACAGAAAGTAACAATGTATTCCTTCTTGACAAATCGATTGTTATACGACATGCGAATATCTTGGTATTCTTCACAATCACTGTTTTAACACGTGAATTCGACTTGAAGAGGTCCACGAAGAATTCTGCAAAGTTGATACGGCCGAGCTAAGACTCTGATGGTCATATTTCTGAAAACAGAATTTGAAAAAGTTAACCGCTTTCAAGTTATCGTTCAAATGGGGACGACTGAATAAACGTACAGAAAAAGGGTACATTCTTATACGTAGCTTTTATGCTAAAGCTCCTAATAAAAAGGTCAATATTTGATTTTGTTTATTTTTCTATTTATAACTGGGTAGTTGAAGTTAATGCATACTTTATTTAAAGAGTGCAGAAATATGGCTAACAATTAAGAGTTTCTCTCCAAAAAATTTCATTCGGAGGCAATGCGAAGTCTTATATCTCAAGGAAAATATGAGTTCTCAGTTATTAGGTGCTTTATCAAAAACCTGCTTATATGAAGGCAAGCTTGGTCTATACGTTTATCGTCCGTCCGTCTTTCCGTCCGCCGTTTGCACGATAACTTGAAAACGGATTAAGTTTTTAAAATTCTATTTTCAGAAATATGACCATCAAGGTCTTAGCTAAATCCTCCAAGGGCAAATAAAAAAAAGACCTCGAGCGATAAGATTCAGAGAGCAAGTGATCACCATTGGATGCGGAACGGAGCAAAGGTCGACACGGCATGGAGAAGCCCTGAATCGCCCACAAGGAGTGGAAGAAGCGGACCGAAGCCAAGGAACTGTAAGAATAAAAACATTGACAAAATTTCATATGTTTCTTCTACCGTTAAGACTGAGGTGTCCGCCAAAGACGACCGAGGCTCGTACCGAGGACAGATAGGAGTGACGGCCGACCAAGAGATACCGCGGCGAAGACAGCTGAGGAGAAGACGCCGACGCACGTACACGAGTCGCCCAGATCGTCCCGATGGGGTGCATCAAGAGATTCGTCCCAGGCTATTTTCGTACTGGATCGCATCGGAATCGTAAGCCTCCACTAATTTTGATTGATGACACTAAAGCGGACTCTAATTGCTCTCATAACTTTCCTTTGAATAATCTCGATATCCCCCAATCCACGTTGCCCGACTTACATGTTCAAGACGGAGACAGGGAGAGGACGACAGGAACCCTAGGATTGTCAGAGGAGCCAGCAACGAGCAAGACGCTACAGGCCTCCGACGCCGAGGGTACGAAGGGCCTACCTGCTTCATCCCCCTGCTCAGAGACGTCCGATATTGACGATTCTTGTGCCCCACAAATAGATGCCAATTTCATCTCCCGTGGACGTTGGAGACAATAGAAGTGACCGTCCCACTCGCAGACGTAGCCGATATTCGCGTTGGGCGCCCTCGCGAATGTCCGCGCTTGGACCCGGGACCTTCCTCTAATGTATACACGTTACGGTCGATTTACCCTGAGAGGTTGCCGCGTTCTGAGTTTGCGGTACCGAAGGAATTCGTCAATGGTAGCCATTGGTCTGACGTACTTTCTCAAAGACTAGAGAGTTTAAGTTACACGTTAACGTGAAAAGCCAGTGACGTTTCAGTACGTGAATGACGTTGCAGAAACGTCACTTCCGCATAAAATCTTCACGTTGACGAGAGTTCACGGAGCTTCGTGTAAGACGCGAGTGACGTTTCCATTCAAAATCTATAACAATGACCAGTGCTTTCTTCTATTGTTGTAGGCTATGCATTAACAATAATATTTTAGTTACTTAAATTAGTTCTGTAGGGCCTTAACATAACTAAAAATACTGTACATTTAAATGTACAAATAGTGCATTAAAATAAATAAATGCATAAAGCAAGCCATGTTTCTTGACTTTAACTATTCATATTATTTTGTAATATGAATGAATAGTGCGTAAATTCATATAAATTTTTAATTTTATTAAAATATTTTAATAATAAATTTTCTATTTGAATAAAAAATATCCTAAATAACATCTTAAATAAAATTTTAAATATTGTAAAACATTTCAATTTTCGTCTTAAAAATTATTTGTTGAGAATTCTTTTTAAGGTTTTTATCTTTCGAATATTATTATATTCCCTCATTATGGGGGCAATAAATGTATTCTTATTATTATTATTTTTATTATTATTATTATTATTATTATTATTATTATTATGTATGGTTGTTGTAATTTTCTTTTCTTAATGATCCTGTTTTCGGGCAGCTATCTTTTGGAGGTTATCTTACTATTTATTATTTTACTAAAAATTTTCGTGGCACACTTAAAATAATTTTAATTTTTATGAAGAATTATTTTATTAGTTTAGGGGAGAAATTTAATATTTTTTAGTTTATTGAAGCAATTTTCAATTTTTCGAAAAATCCCGCGGCACACAATTTGAATGTTTGTTCTAATGTGTTATTATTTTGCTATTAATAATATAATAGATTGTTAAGTTTCATTATTTTTAAGTCTTTATAAATCTGGGACTAATTTTTTCTCTACCTTTGTTTTTTTTTTTTTTTTTTTTTTTTTTGTTTGACTTTTTTGACCTCAGGCTCAATCTTGCCGATTATTTAATCGTGCAACTATAGCTATTAGGCTTGGTGTTTCTTCTTTATTAATTTAGTTTTTAGTAACCCGGTTTTGGACTTTGGCCTGTTGGGGGCGACTCTCTTTGAGATGTCGTACATTATTATTATTATTATTATTATTATTATTATTGTTGTTGTTGTTTGTTGTTTGTTTGGGGAAACCAAACTCAGATCAAGCCCGGAAGTCAATCCCAGAGGCAGACCCAAAAGAGGGCCAAGCCCAAGGGACTCAAATGCAAGGGAGGGAAAGTTACGCACTCGTGGGAGTATTGAGGAATTTTCTTCTTCTTATTATTATTATTTTGTTGTTGTTGTTGTTAAAATTTAATATCATAAATAAAAATATTTTTTTAATATTTCATATTTTCATAAATAACTGTTTAGATTATTGAAATATTATAATCTTGAATGAATGAATGAAATTGTTTATTCCTGAAGGGAAATCGAGATCCGAAACTGCTTATGGCACCAAAGCTGGACTGAAATACATAAAACCACAATACCAAAAATCAATATCCAAATCGTCCAAACAATCAACACATTATTTTTTCATCTGAAAAAGATACACAAAAACCTCTTTTTTCCTAATATGTCTTCCCTATCTGCCAATAAGCCCAACACGCTGTAGTGCCCGGGGAATAACTCCATCTACTTGGGGTCCAAATATGCATTTGCTATCAATGATCATTTGCTATTCCCAAGTCTTTAATTTGATATACCCTATTATTTTTCTTCTTTATCTTGAAAGAAAATGGGGTTGGTTTTCTTTGTAAGAGTCTTCATTTTTCTTTTGGATAAATTATATTTTAATCCATTTTTTTATACAAAGTGCATAAGCTGTCAACATCTAACTGTAGCTCATTTTGCCAATATGTGAGTTGATTTCTTTTGATAATTTTATGTCGTCAGCATAAAAGAGATTATTCATTTTTAATTTATATGTAAGCTCATTTATAAATATTATAAATAAATAAGGTCCCAACGGACTAACCTCCGGGATTCCTATTGTTTGTTTATATCCTTCCCTATGTACAGGGTGGTTATAAAATAAATCCGCCTTCTCAGAGCCCTCTAGAGCCCAATCTAATGAACCGATTGTGATGCAAATTGAAATGTAGGCTATTCAGACCATGGGGGAGAGAATTCCTGAAAGAACAAAATTAGTGCAAATTCCACCAAGTGAAAATGTGGCGCTGTGGAATGACAAATGGGGATTTTAAAGCTAGTTTTATTGTTTTAAACAAGCAGGCAAGGTTTTTGTTTGATTATAGCGTATGTTCGTTCTCAATATCGGCCTTATTAGCAGAAAGTTTATGCAAATTAGAAAGTCAACATACTCAAAATGGAACAGATTGGTAAAGATACCCATTCATTCATTCATTATGTTCAGTGAAAAACTTTCACGAAAGATCATGGTTTTAAGCAAGAAAGAACGCACACTGTTGTTAAAGTTTTTTACCAGAATGATAGCAGCAGTCCAGCTGCTTTGCGAGCATATCATCGTCTAAAAGGACTGCGAAGAGGGTCCATGTCAGATACTGGGTAGCGAAAAATAATAAAGAAATTGGAATCTACTGGCGATTTGGCTGTCGCACCAGGAAGAGGACGGCGAAGATAGCAGACGAAGTTGTTGAAGACGAGGCTGTTGCAGTGGGGGACATAGCTTCCTCTTGTCAACATTCTGCAACAAGTGCTCGAGCAACAGCACGCGAACTGTCCATCCCTGCTTCAGTGATTTGCTTATCGATTTCTGGAGAGGATAATTGTTGATGACCTGTGGCTGTGGAACATTCTATGGTCAGACGAAGCACATTTCACTCCAGAAAGAACGGTAAACACGCAGAACTGCCGCATATGGGGTCCTCGCTACCCCATGTCGTGCATGAATAGCCATTGCATTCTGAATATGTGACTGTTTGGTATGGATTCACCGCTGATGTTATTCAGGCCCCTTTTTCTTTGAGGAAGTGATACAACGAGGTCCTGTAAGATGTTCTGTGACAAATGCACGGTATTGTGAACTTTCACAGTGTGTGATTCCTGCCTTGCCAGAACGACGATGTTTGGAAACCATTGTCTTCGTTGCAAGATGGAGCACCACTTCATATTTGTCGACAACTGAAAGAACTGCTTCGTGCCAACTTTGGTGATGATCGTGTGAAATTTTCCTTAGCCTTAGAAATTTTCCAGATGCGTGGCCTCCACGTTCTCCGGATTTGAACCCGTGCGATTTTTGGCTCTGGGATATTTGAAAGATCGGGTTTATCAACAAAGCGTACGGACTGTGCCTGAAAGCCAGCATTAGACGACATATCTCAGACATTTCGCGGGAGACACTTCATACAACAATTGATCATGCTATGCTACGCTTCCAATATGTCACTGACGCAGGGGGTGGACATATTGAACATACACTGAACTGAAGAGTAGCCACCCTTCGCCGCTATAACTGCTGCTAGGCGTCGTGGCATGGACGCAAGAAGTGCGCGGTATGTGTCCGATGGTATGGCAGTCCATTCCGCTTGAAGCGCTGTCCACCGAGCTTCGAGAGTCATAGGTGGAGGGTCCAGCTGCCGTACATGATGATCAAAGTGCTCCGACAGATATTTGATTGGATTGATGTCCGGTGAATTAGCGGGCTAAGGGAGGTGCTTTGTGGCAGGGTGCATTGTCCTGCTCGAACACACCATCACATTGGGGGAACATCGTGAGCATGTACGGGTGCACCTGGTCCGCTACGATTGACAAATAGCCACAGGCATTCAAATTGCCCTCTAGACGAATCAGTGGAGCTAACTGCTCCCAACAGAAGATCCCCCACAATTGCACACTACCCCCACCAGCCTGCTTCCGGCCCACAATAGCCTCCTGCAGTCTCTTTTCATGGCATTCACGGCGCACTCGCCATCGCGCCCGTCAATCTTA
Source organism: Rhysida immarginata (assembly GCA_023313115.1). Lineage (NCBI taxonomy): Eukaryota > Metazoa > Arthropoda > Chilopoda > Scolopendromorpha > Scolopendridae > Rhysida > Rhysida immarginata. The sequence goes on along the minus strand of JAHWFO010051248.1, from coordinate 885,790 downwards.
TGGAGCAAACCTTGACTCGTGGGAGAAGGCGACCTTAGCCCACACGTCTGTGGTCCAATGACGGTGCTCATGTGCAAAGTCTAGGCGTCGTTGACGATGACCCCTGGTGAACATGGATGCAGGAACCATGCGTCGACTGTTCAGGCCCATCCGTAGCAGGATGCGTTCAACGGTAATGTCGGATACACTCTGTTTGCACCACTGTTGAATCTGGTGGTCAGTTGATGGACTGTGGCTCTCCTGTCACCTTTTACGAGTCGTCGTAGGCGCTGTTCAACCCGTTGGTTGATGGCTCGTAACCCTTTACAGTGATGGCGTTGGGACGCGATTTCTGTCCCTGCTGTCCACTTTTAGTACACCTTCACTACAGCGGACCGTGAAAAGTTCACAAATCGCGCCGTTTCGGAGATGATGCCACCCTTGCTGCGATAGCCTATTATCATCCGTTTTTGGATGTCCGTTAAAATCCGGACGTTTACCTATCTTGAGGCTCGTGCACCTGCCGTTTGATGCACCAGCTGTAAAGCTTTCTCAGCCTGTTATGCAAATTTTGCAATGTGTAATTTTGTTGGGGCGAACCATGCGTGTGCCTTGAAGGGGTGCTGGTCATTATTCATTGATATGAGAGTGTATGCTGTAATCAAACAAAAACCTTGCCTGCTTATTCCACAGCGCCACATTTTCACCTGATGGTGAAAGTTTACACTATTTTTTTTCCGAAACCCCCGTCATCGTCTGAATAGCCTACATTTCAATTTGCATGACAATCGGTTCATTAGATTGGGCTCTAAAGGGCTCTGAGTAGGATAACTTATTTTATAACCACCTTGTATAAGAAGGGTGAGTCAAATGAAAACCGCAAAATTGTAGTTAAAATTCCAAATTTCGCCCAACCGTGTTTTAAGTCTGCAGATTCTTTAAAAATGAGTTGTAGGAATATCTGGTAGGTGGCAGGAATGAAGAGACAAGTAAACAACGTCACACCGGCAGATTAAAGATGGCCACCCCATTTCAAACATGCACCAAAGAAGAACAGCGTTCAGTTATCCGATTTTTGAGTAGTGAATGAGTGAAAGCTATTGAAATTCATAGAAGAAGCATGTCTGTCACAGCGGCAAGTTTATGAATGGAGTGTGAAGTTCAAAAATGGTATGACAGCCGTGTCAGATGCCCCTCAACCGGGTCAGGCACAACGAGTTGTGACGCAGAGAATATTGCAACAGTTGAAGCCTTAGTGTTTACCACATGTTTGGGCCACTCAAGGAGGCAATGGGTGAAAAGAAACTATTTAGATTAAGAGGTACAGCAGTCGGTGCACGAGTGGCTGCGCAGACAACCAAAAGGATTTTTTTCGAGAGGAATCTATGCAGTTTGTAAACGATGGAAAACATATAATGAATGTAACGGGGACTATGTAGAAAAATAATACAGTTGTTACTCACGTTTACTCGGTAATTAAAAATTATAAAAAAGTTTTGCGGTTTTCATTTGATTCACCCTCGTATTAATCCTAATATAGTTAGTTCTTTGATTAAGAGAAGATTTCAAAATTTCAAGGAATTTCCCTAGTACAACAAATCCTTCCAATTTATCTAGGAGTTTTTGGTGGGAAACCGTGGCAAAGGCTCTCGAGATATCGACATAAAATGCGATCAATTTGGGTAGTTTGCTCAATCGCTTGATCACTTCTTACAAAGAAGGAAGCCAGGTTAGTTTCAGTAGAGTGCTTTTTTTTAAAACCATGTTGATCTTTAGATATCCAGGGATCAATAACTTTTCTTAGTCTAAAAGTCATAATAAATTCAAGTAAATTAGCCAAAATAGAGAAACAGGACGATAGTTTTTAACATAATGAATATCACCACTTTTTTAATTAGATGTCGTGGTCGGTCTTCTCCAGAGAATTTGAAAATATCCTCTGTTCAAGCACTTCTCAAATATAATGAAAAAAAAGTGGTTCGAAAATTAATTCACAGCCTCTCTTCAAAATAAATGAGGGTATTTCATCCGGGCCTGTTGATTTTTTCGGTCGTTAAAGGCCAACCGTAATTCCTCTCTTTCCAGAGGGTAATTAAGTACTAAGTTTAGTATTTGAAGACCATTCTTATTCTTTAATTTCAAGTCCTGAAATATCAAATAACTGAGAAAAATGTTTAGTGAAGTTTTCAGCGATGCCACTTTCACTAAATGTCTGGGTGTCTCCTACTAATTGGGGAATAGGTAGATTTGGCATTTCTATAAAATTTCCAAAGTTTTTATTATAATTATATATTAATATATGTTAATAACATTTATATATATTTATTTATACAGATATATATTTAGACTTTTTGATGTTCAATTTGGCCATTTTCAGGGGTTGAAATAAAAAATCAAACTCGCGTAAACGCTAACGTGGGAAAGCAGAGTTTCACGTCGAACTCGCCACGTTTTTCCGTGAGAGGCAACGCGAATGACGAAATGGAAACGTCACTCACGTCGTGCACGTAGCTCCGTGAACTCTACGAGTCTTCGTGAAGTTTTACGCGAAAATGATGTTCTTGCAACGTTATTTATGTTACTCGTAGGCCTCGCGTACAAAAACATCACGGACGTTTCATGTTAGCGTGTCACTTAAACTCTAGTATTTCTTAAGTTATTTATGATAATATTAAAAAAAATATATTTTTATTTATGACAATAATTTTAACAACAACAATATTATTAATAATAATAATAATAATAATAATAATAATAATAATAATAATAATAATAATACATTTATTTCTCATGAAGATGGATTACTATAAAATTCAAAAGATAAAAGCCCTAAGAAGTATTCTCAACAAATATTTTTAAGACGAAAAATAAAATGTTTAACAATATTTAAAATTTTATTTATGATTTTATTTATGATAATATTTTTTATTGAATTAGAACATTTATTATTAAAATATTTCAATAAAATTAAAGTGTTATATGAATTTACGCACTACTCATTCATATTACAAAATAATATGAATAGTTAAATTAAAGAAACATGGTTTGCTTTATGAGTTTATTTTTTTAATGTACTGTATTTACGTATAAATATATAGTATTTTTAATTATTTTAAGGCCCTACAGAACTAATTTAACTAACTGAAGTATCATTGCTAATGCAGAGCCTACAACAATAGAAGAAAGTACTGATCATTATTGTAGGCTATGGTTTATAAAACAGAAAACACTGATCACGTAATCAAAACGTCCGAGGCACGTTACGTGAAACTTAACAACTTCTGCGGACAATGAACGTGAACGTGAAATTCGTCATCGCTGACGTTGCATACGGACGTCGCGTTTCACGTTAACGTGTAACTTAAACTCTCTACTTACCTCAACTTTTCGTCCCCCCCTCGCAGACAGCCAGTGACTTAGCCAGTCTAGGATCTAAAGACCGAGGAAATCAAGAGATCACTCCGTCTTCCGAAGACGCAGCTGCTGACTTGGACTAACGTATAAGACTGTTTCATATATTCATTTGTACTCTTCGCAATTAGCGGAGATTCCAATTTTTCTAATCAGAATTTTATTAAATTGTTTCATTCACTTTAACCCTCCACTTTTTCTCTGTGATTTATATAAAAATCCCTGACACACGGTTTGTATAATTCACCTATCGCGTTGCAGCTGCATAGATTTTTTTCTGAGTAGCGTAAAGGATTCGTGTTCAGACACGCATTATAGCGACTCATACGAACAAGTATCTACATGGAACAAAGAGTTTACATTAAATTCTGCCTTAAATTAGGTAAATGAGCTACATACAGAAACACACCAGGAAAACAAGAGTGTTGAAAATTCCTACGAGAACGATGCCCTATCTCGAAAGAGTACACTGACTGCTCAGTTGAAAGTGGGCACTTGCCGTAGTGGGCACCTATGCAAATTCGAGCAATAATTTAATATATTGGTTATAAAACCGCAAGATCATGTGCAATTGGAGTCATTTGTCTTACCACGTGCTGAGGTAAAATTCCACAATCAAAAAGCTGAGCGATTTTCACCGTGGAGTATCATAGATTGCCACATCAGTGGCCATAGGAGCGACACCGAACCTGCCAAACTGTGGTTGTTATTATCGCAAAGTGGAAATGTGAAGGAATGAAAACACGACGTCATGAAGGTGACCAAGCCTGTATGCTAACCGATAGAACCGTCGTGAAGCGGTTGGTACGGCAGAACAGAGCTGTTCCAGCGGAGCACGGTGGAAAGAATTCCACCAAGCAACGGGAAGAACAGTCAGTACCATAACGGTTCCTCGGGAGCTTCATGCTCTAGGGTATACCGCTCGGGCTGCTGCCTACAAGCCTAGCATCACCCCTGTAAACGACCAGCGCCATGTGATCTGTAAAGAGCGACTGTTTGGTCGATGGACCGCTGGAAGAGCATCATGTGGAGTGACGTTTTCCAGGGGAGCGGCTGCTACCTGAGTGTGTCATCCCAATAATAAAGTTTAGCGATGGTGGTGTGATGTTGTGGCCGTGTTTCTCCTGGTTTGTTCTTTGTCCGCTAGTTGTGACCGATGGGAAAATGGCATCCACCAATATCTGTACATCTTATGCTTCCTATGTTGTGGCAGAAGTTCGGTGAAGGGCCATTTTTGTTTCAGCATAAGTCCCGTGCTGTCAGCGCATGGTTTCCGGAAAATAATGTTCAGGAACTTCAGTGGCCCGCCCAGAGTCCGCACCTCAACACTGTTGAATATCTTTGAGAACGCGCATCCAAATTGTGCAAGCTTTGAAGGAGGAGTGGGCGAAAATATCGGTTGCTTACAATCAGAAACTGGTGGAGAGCATGCCGCCGTGTGTGGACGTTATTCTTACGGCATAAGGTCACAGTACGCGGCATTAAACACGTCTGTTCCATACCACAGGTGTCCACTTTCAATTGAGCAGTCAGCATACATTAGAATGGTTTGGCCACTTTCATGATGACCTTTTAGATGATTCGCGTCCTGGATGACCAGTTTCCGTCCGAACGCCAGAAACCACCGAGACAATCAGGAAACTCGTCACTGCTGACCGCCGAATCACAATTCGTATGCTTTCATCAAAGAGAAAATTGAGTTCTTCACGATAATGCCTGGCCGTATACCGCCATAAGTATGAAGCGATTTCCGGTCAAACACAACAGACATCACAGAGCTCAACCACCCGCCCCATTTTCCTGTTCCCACAGATGAAAAATCGAGGTTTCCGATTTCAAAACGTTTCCGACTTTGGGAAAAATGTGACGTCGGAAATCAAGAAGATTCCGTCCGAGAATTTTAAAAGCTGTTTTACAAACTTGTGCAAACGCGTTGAAAAGTGTGTTGTGTCCGTTGAAGATTACTTTGGATCATACTAAACAGAATTTTCATTTGGATTTCTCGTTTGTGAATATTTGTATTACTGCGGGTATTTAATTGACACTTCTTGTATCTATGAATATAGTGAAGTGATTTATATGCAATATTGTCCATAATTTTTCATCCAGAGTATATTTTTGGACCCTTTTGTATTTATTGAAGTCTGCAGTAGAAAACAAGGGACGCCTAACAATCCTCTACGCTCATTCTTCCCATTGCAATGCAATGCATTGTTGAAATTGTATCTACACGCTGACGGACGGACACTGGACAAACCGATCACATGAGCACTTCTTTTCTTATGTGCTAAAAATGAAAATAAATATTGAGTAATCTAACCTAAATTTCAAAAGCCTGAAGAAGGGATCAGGGATTACTTCTCCATAAGCCTGAAATTTTCGTGCGGATAGTGTCAGATATTACCCAATTTACTGTTAGGATGCGAACAAAATATCAGCCTATTTACGAACGAACGTACAGACCACGCACTCGAATTTTTTTTCAGCATTGTAATCCTTTCAAGATCGTTTGTAATGACATGGAAAACATCATATATGCAACATTTTAAATGGAAAAGCAATTTAACGTTGAACGTTCATGATCTGGTGTAAGCAAAGCGGCGGTTATTAAAACGGATCATTGCAAATGAGTAAAGACAGGCGGAGAAAAACTTTAATGACACACTATGTGATCAAAATTTAGGGAACCTTCAAAAATCATGAATGTACCAAATGTCATATGACAATGATATGTAAATTTTTTAATAGCATCACACACATTCAGACACATATCTGCTTCGTGGGTGTAGGTCAAAAGCCCCTAGGTCCCAAGCCCCAAGCTCAAAGGCCCCAATGTATAAAAGCCCCTACTTTCAAAAGCCCCAACAGACCAGACACTGGAACATCTAGGACGCTCCTCCATATTGCATATGGATAGGACCTATGCAGTGACCTGGTTCATGGTTAGTCACTGACTTTTCCTGGTTAGTTACGCTGAACATAAATGCTATGTGATTAAGAACAATAAATGAAATACAACACACTGATCACATAAGGGAAATTAAACTTTTATCAAGTAACAGTTAAACAATAACATAAACATGAGGGTGTAGGGCTTTCAATTCAATCTGATTGCATGGCCTATACCCTCTAAAAACATGTAATTTGCAAATCTGTATATACAACCCCCCTGCAATTCAATCCCCTTTTCGTGGAACTTTTCTTCGTATACATATATCCGTTTGCACAAATTTTGACTCACCCTTTATTGTTTTTGATGATCTCCATGGTGCACCTAAACGGAATCAAGTGTGTTTGTACAAAATAAAATATAGAACCCCACTTGATTCCGTTTAGGTGTGCAACCGTACTCAACCTTATAAATCTAGTCCAACAAAAAAAAAAAAAAAAAAAAAACTACAACAAAAATAGAATAAAATAAAATAAAGTAGGTATCTTACCTTTATAGCACTTTTGTTGGACTAGATTATGTGATCAGTTTGTTGTATTTCTTTTATAGTTATTAATCACATTGTATTTATGTTCAGGGTAACTAACCAGGAAAAGTCAGTGACTAACCATGAACCAGGCCACTGCAAAAGCCCCATCCATATACCACATGGAGGAGCGTCCTAGATGTTCCAGTGCCTGGTCTGTTAGGGGCTTTTGGACGTTGGGGTTTTTAACCTCGGGGCTTTGGACAATGGGGCTTTTGGATGGACCCCCTGCTTCTTGTATTAGGAGGTGCGATAAAAAAGTTATAGGACTGGTTCTTTTAAAGTGAAAGTACTTTATTTAAATACATTTACACGGTATCCTCTTAAAATGATCCCCTTGCGAAGCATAGAATGAGTCTAGCGTTCCTGCCTCTTCATGAATGTGTCCTGAAAGTCTTTTTGTTGAAACGAGTCAAGCACCCTCTGCGATTCCACTGGATCTGTTCGGTCGTATCGAAACTGCGACCTTTCAACTGGAACTTATTTTCGGAAAAAGGACAAAGTTAGCAGGAGTCAAATCTGGCGAGTAGGGTAGGTGTGAAAGCGAAATCATGTTGTTTTTCCCTCTTGGGGTCTCTTAACTCACGTGTGACGAGAGCTCGGTGAGAGGGTGCATTGTCGTGGTGGAGCATCCAGTTTTGCTTCATGCCACAGATCTGGTCGCTTTTGCCGAACGTCCTCCCTCAGATTGCTCGTTGCTCGAATTTTCTCGTCCTCAATGTCCATGATAAAATTGCAGATGACCTCACGCAGCTGGTTAGAATAGCAGTATTTTCTCAGTCCCCAATGCACACTGCCTTATGGTCCCCTGGACTAGGAGGGCAGAGGTATCTCCCAAATCAACCAAGTCCCCAATGCCTATGAAACAAAATACGAGGGGAGTTCAATAAGTAATGCAACACATTTTTTTCTGAAAAAGGGGGTTGTTTTATTCAGCTTTCAAATACACCATGTTATTCCCCATTCTTTTAGCAACACAACACTATTTTTCAACGTATTCTCCATTCAATGCTACGGCTTTACGCCACCTTGAGGGCTTGTATGCCTGCACGATACCATTCCAATGGTTGATGTCGGAGCCAACGTCGTGCTGCATCAATAACTGCTTCATCATCCGCGTAGTGCGTCCCACGGATTGCGTTCTTCATTGGGCCAAACAGATGAAAATCCGAATGAGAGTGTTCGTATGTTCCGACATTGCAGGAGTCAGAGCTGTGCACAGCCGGCCAGCTCGCGGGAGATCAGACAGTTTTGCTTGACCTTGCGGCGATGATGACACACGCTTTGCCCAACGACTCACCGTGCTTTTGTCCACTGCCAGATCACCGTAGACATTCTGCAAGCGCCTATGAATATCTGAGATGCCCTGGTTTTCCGCCAAAAGAAACTCAATCACTGCCCGTTGTTTGGAACGCACCTCCATTGTAGACGCCATTTTAACAGCTCACTATAGCTCTGTCACCTATCGGACGTCAATGAAACTATACGAGACGAAGCGGAAATGTTTGAAAATGTTCCACAAGAAATGTCCAGTTTTTTCAACCAAAATTGGCCGAGAAAAAAATGTGTTGCATTACTTATTGAACTCCCCTCGTACATTCAAAAACTGATTTATGAATGTTACGGCTATAATCTACTATATTTGTGGACTTGTGCTGCCATTTGTCGGCGAGATGTGCAACCAGTCCTGGGACTTATAGAATCTTAATAGGGGTCGTTCAAAAGAGCTCAGCGACTTCCAATGTGGAATCAGCATAGGGTGCCACTTGTGCAACAAGTCAGTCCATGAGATTTCCACCATTATACAAATACTCCGTACATTTATAGGCAATGTAATTGCGAAGTGGAACACCCAGGGAGCAACGACAGTGCAACCATAAACTGGCAGACTCAAAATATTGACAGACAGAGAACGTCGAGTGCTTGCACGTGTGACCTGGAGAAATCGAAGGTCTTCACCTGAAATGATTGCTACAGAGTTCAGAAATTCTGCTTCTTGTGTTGCTAGCACAATCACCATTCGTCGAGAACTATTTCCTGCTGCTCACAAGCCCTTCATTACTCCAGGCGACGTTTGGATTGGTGTAAAACTTGCAGAAACCGGACCATGGAACAGCAGAAACTTGTCCTATGGACTGATGAATCACGGTACACACTCTAGCAATCAGATGGACGAAATTGGGTTTGGCGGATGCCTGGAGAACGTTTCCAACTAGAATGTGTGGTGCTCACTGTGAAGTTTGGAGGAAGTGGCATCTAAGTATGGGGATCTTTTTCATGGTTCGATCGTTAAAGGAACGATGAATGTTGGTGCTTATCAAAATATCTTTGACAACTGCCCACTGCCAACATTGTGGAAAAATTTTGGGGATGGGCCTTTTCTGTATCAACATGACAAAACTCCTCGCTATAAAGTAAGGTCTGTATACGAATAGCTTCAAGATAATGGGCTTGAAGAATGAATTGCCCTGCCCTGAATCCCGATCTCATTCCCATTGAACACTTGCGGGATGAATTGGAACATGGACTACGAGCCAGACTGCACCATCCTTCATTCGTGGTTGAACTAACCGGTGCTCTGAAGCAGGGAAATTCCAGTTTCTTACTGCCAAGAACAGGTCGAAAGCCTTCCTCGTGGGTTAGAGCTCTCATTAGAACAAACGGGGGAGTCTTCGCTTACTAATTCCTGTTATCTGAAGCTTGCGACGCGGAAATGCAGGTGTCCTTAAACTTGTGATCACATTGTGTATTTTTAACGACACTAATATAGGCGTTTAAAATATGAGGAAGAATCGGAATGTAACGGGAATTTGCGTTTTAGAAATTAATTTCAAAAATTCAGAGCCAATCAAATTGTATTTTTGAATTTTTATTTATTGCTTTAATTTTCAATACAATTGCCGCATTTGTTTATAGAGTGGCCCCAATGCGCAGCCAATTTCTTTTTACCAATGTCAAAAATGTATTAGGCTGATGACGAAGCCACCTTCGGTTGATTGTCGGGATCGCTGCATAAACAAATGAGCTTTATGCAATAAATAAAGTTTCTAAAATACAATTTTATTTACTATGAATGTTTGGAATTAATTTATGATACGAAAATTCCCGTTGCACTCCGATTCTCCCTCGTACTATTTTAAATTATATTCGGTTTTTCGAAATATTTTAATATACAGGGTGATTACAAAAGAAATTCACACTTTTAAAAATTTATTACATCAAAGCTATTCAGAATATAGACACACCACATGCGGGTTCTTAAAGAAAAACTCTTGAAGTTTATTGTGACACAGTTAAAGATGTTCAATATGCCCCTCTGTCGTGACACGGCATACATCAATGCGGTAGTCGAATTTATCCCAAACCCGCATTAACATGTCTCCATCAATCCCACGTATCGCTACCGTAATGCGTTCTATCAGCTTGTCTAGGTCACGAGGAAGGGGTAGGGTGAAGACCTTGTCCTTTACACACCCCCATAAAAAGAAATCACAAGGTGTGAGGTCGGGGCTCCGCGGTGGCCACTTTGCAAGTTCCAGGTTATTATTTGCTCGACCAATCCACCGCTGTGATTTCTTTTTATGGGGGTGTGTAAAGGACAAGCTCTTCACCCTACCCCTTCCCCGTGACTTAGACGAGCTGAAAGAACGCATTACGGTAGTATACGTGGGATTGATGGAGACATGTTAATGCGGATTTGGGACGAATTCGACTACAGGGGGGGCATATTGAACATCTTTAACTGTGTCACAATAAACTTCAAGAGTTTTTCTTTAAGAATCCGTATGTGGTGTGTCTATATTCTGAATAGCTTTGGTGTAATAAATTTTTAAAAGTGTGAAGTTCTTTTGTAATCACCCTGTATAAAGTTATAAATATAATATTAATCTATTTATTGATAGTGTCCAATGAAATAACTTATCCTTCTTAGCTTGTGGTTGGTACAGTTAAAGATAAAATTTAGAGAAGAGAAACCGATTCTTTAAAAAAATATTTTGTGTTATTTGATGTAGGTTTGAAATCGTTTTTAAGGAGAATTTTTTTACAGCTCAATCACTGGCTGCATCCAGTCAGCATGTTGAAGCCGAAAGGAGTTTTCGGAACAGAAAAAAAAATTCAATTATTAATTTTTTTTTTCTATGGGAGAAACATTACTTCTGTCATTTTCAAAGAAGAAATTAATTTCACTACTCATCAGAAAAAGTTTGAAGATTCAAAAATTAATGAAGGTAATGGGCATTTTTTTCTTAAAACATTTTCGTTTTTTCTAAATTAAACACATGGTGTCTTATAAGTGTCGAATTTTAACAAACATAATTTAAAATAGGAAAAATGAAACAAATTGACTCTTTGCACATAAAATGAGGTCAAAAAGGCTATTCCATTAAAATAAATGCGCATAATTTAATTCAATTTAATTTCTATCGCCAAAATAGGTGCGGTATGGCCATTTTAATCACTTACTCGTGCAGACGCGGTGTATATTGTAAAACACGTGTAGAGCAAACATGTAATAGGCAAGATTAAATAAAGTTGAAGCATGTATTTGATTTTTCACTTTTTGATTAAATTCCTAATTAAAGCTGACGGTGGAATGGAGGGGAGTTTTAAGATTGAACTACATTGCCAGAAGCTGACTAAAAGTATGAAAGGGCAAAAAAAAGGAGAAAGAAAACATCGGCAGGAGCTTGGGGAGGGAGAAGGGTTTGCGGGAAGGTGGAAAGAAGGTGATGTAGTTTATGGGGGTTCCGCAGCTTCAAATCAGATTGCTTCGCTGATTACTCTCCCTCGAACTCATCTCGGGGGAGGGAAAGTGGGTTAAGAAACGCAACAGAAGGTGATAAAGTAGGGAGGGAGTTGAGAGAATTCTGCATTTTCAATTAGGGTTGGGAGTCTATTGGTTTCTTTCGTGCCTTCTTTGGCTTTCATGAAACACCAGCAACAGGTTCTTTTCTATGTGTAATTAAACCCATGACACTCTTTTCAGAGGGGCTGCTCCTGAACCCTGGCACTGCTCTCAATACTTTTCCGTTCTTCTTTTTTTAATTTAAATTTGTTTTGTTTTTCCTCTTCATGGCACCTTCGTTTTCTTAATTACAAGGAAATTCTATTCTCTTGAGAAATTTTCTCTAATGATCCTTTCTCTACGAGTCGCAGTTTAAACTTAATATGTCCGGCTTCAACGTTTCATTCGCGCTCTCTTTCGTTTTTCCTCTGTTTTATTACTTCCCCTATTTTTCATCGTATAACGCTAGGGGGTGAATATTTTTTTATTTGAAAATGGGAATGAATAATCAAGTCAATTTTTGTACGAAGGAATGTAACCCTACAATATCATAAACCAATCTAGACTAACATAACAATAAATGAATTTATTATATTTTCATGAGCAACCAATAAATCATTTACAACACCTACAGCTACATAATTCTTAAAAAATAATGGCCAACAAAATTCCATAGAGCAAGAGCACATAAACAACAGTAAAATAATAAAATTAAATGAGGCTTTAAGTTCATCAAAAATTTATATTTTACTTCTATTTATTTATAATTCCATAACGTCCAATTTACAATACAAGGTTTATTAATAGAATTATATACAATCGATTTTCATCCTTTCGGACATTTCAAATGCATATACTGATGATGTCCGAAAGGATGAAAATCGATTATATATAAATCTATTAATAAACCTTGTATTGTAAAATGGACGTTATGGAATTATAACTATATACACTATACAATACAACGTGTGTTAAATCATGAATCTTAATTCTATTTATATACACTGGTGTCCATAAATTAACGAATTTCCAAGAATGAACTCTTCTGGTTGTCTGATTGGGACCAAAGTTGGCATGAAAGTGCAGAATATCTTCCCAATACCATTCCAAAACCAAAAATGAAAATGGTAAAACCCTTTCTTTCAGAAAAATAAATGTGTAGGGTCAGATCATTGATTTTTCCCATTTTTGCTATGGTTTCACGCTTAACTGACAGTAGAAAAGTTGCTTCAGGATATTTATACAATGATTTGTGATCATGTGGCGCGCAAATCAGGCAGTCACTCAAATTGCATATTTTGCGTACATAATAAAGTGGAGCTCAGTGTAGTCAAAATGTTTATTAGTTTCGAATATAATTTAGAGTTCTTTATTTATTAAATGCTGCGTTTTCCGCAGCTTTCCAAGTAAAACACAGAATCTATGCAACAAACAGATCACTGATACTATACGTAGAGTTCAAACCAACAAACAGCAGCTCATTTTTTTAATGAAACGGATTTTATGGTTCGGCCTGGAATCTTAAACAGACATCTTAATCTGGATGTCGTGCATCTGTTTTGAAATTCCCAATACATTTGATGCCTCTGAAGACAGACTAAGCGACAGATAGCCATATGATGCTATATCTCGAATAACAAAATTGAGTGTGTTCACAATTAAAGAATAATTTTTTTTACAAGAAATTGAATTTTTAAAATACATTTCAAAGTAGTTGAGAATGCGAGGTACTGGGTTACCATAGCGATGTTAGTTAAATGCATCGTTACTGTATTCGCAAAGTCGTCGTTCTGTGGCAATTTTTCTTCGATTTTTTTGATTTTGACTTCAGATTCGGATAGAGCATCAAAAAGTAAGAGTGAGTTATAATAGGGACACATGTTTTATCTATTCTATACCAGCATTTGTTGGAATGCTAATTTTTTAGAGGGTGCGTGATGGGTAAATCCGTTTCAATAAACAAGGAATTTACTTATTAAGAGGTTCAACTAGTAAATAAAGAGCGTTGTGTACTTAGAGTAAACTTTCACTCTAAAAATACTCTTCCTTCAGTTGGAAATCTGAAAATAAATGTCAAGAGTCATTCGAATTTTGAAACAAACGTAAATGCAATGATTATAGAGGATCTTTTAAAAGGAGAAACTGTTTTCCATTGATAAGGAAAATGCAAATAATTTCCCCATTAGGTTATTCAGTTCTACCTTTCAGTATTTCACAAAATAAGTAATAATCGATTTCATCATATTTCTATTTCCCCTTTAAAAACTCTCCAGGTTAACTTTAAATTAGAGCTCCCTATTTCACGTGTACCAAAATACACGGGCACACGTGTATTTAATACGTCTGTGTAGTGACCCATGTATTTACAGCATCACGGGTACCCGTGTACCCGTATATCAGTGTACCGTGTAGCTACACGTGTACACGGGTATCTGTGTATTTCAGTTCCACGGATACTCAAGCGTTTAAATTGTTGAATCAGATATCAGAAAGAAAAACACAATAAAAAATAAAAAACTTGCCCAATGTTGGTGAAAGTGTGGAAGCAGGGAGGATGACTACCATGAAAAATAAACTCTCCGGTAGAGGACATTCCAAGCTTTCATAAGATACATAGCTTAGGTCAATATCTCGCAAATTGCTGAAGCTATCGCCTAATCAAACCTAACCTATGAATTTTGTAAATTTATATTTGCATAAGAGGAATAAATCATTTAAGCTCAGTGGGGTGTTTTGTACTAACCAATTGCTGATCATATATTACACACTTTTATTAAAAACTGAAGAAATTGAATGCCAATTCACAAAATTTTATCACTGTTAAATAAGTATAAACAACAGAATACATCTCATATTATAACAAAACCCTCTTACGTCTACAAAGCCTGCAGTGATTTTCTCATCTGCCCTCTAAAACACATCTTCAATTTTTCAATCAAAATCGACACTTTTCTTTCCTCAATTATGGAAAGATACCAAAGTTGTTCCTTTGTACAAAAACAAAGGTGATTCAAACAATATCAAAAATTACCGCCCCATTTCTATACTTTGTTTTCAACAAAAAAATTTTAATATGCAGTCAATTAAAGAATCGTCCCACTGTCTCGCCCCATATTTTTCCCTATCAGTATGGCTTCATGAACGGTAGATCAACTCAATCGAATCTCATGGATTGTATACACCTCATTGGTGATTGGATTGCCCAAAACTGTCAGGTTGACCTAATATACATCGATTTTGGTGGAATATTTTCTCCTTATTAAAAAACGTTTTCAATTTGGATTGCATCACTCGCTTGTCAAATGGTTATGATCATACCTTACTGATCAAACATACAAATTATGTTGTCATAAATGGCACTACCTCCAAAAGCTTCATATCTTCCTCAGGAGTGCCCCAGGGTTCAATCTTAGGACCATTATTATTTCTCCTGTTCATTAATGACATACAAGATGTAGTAAAATCATCCTCTTTGTTTTTGTTCGCAATGACATCAAAGTGAGAAAAATTATTCCTACCCCTCTTAACTGCTTTGATTTGCAACTAGATCTATACTCTAGCTCTTGATGTGTCGAAAATAAAATGTATACTAATGAAAAGTGTCACTCGGTCACTTACTCACTGAAACATTCTCTTCATAGCTTCTCGTACACCCTTAATGGTTCTTCTCTTGATAAACAAGCTACCACAAAGGATCTAGGGGTCTTTTTTAAGCACAACCTATCTTTCACCAAACATATAAACCACTTTATCTCTAAAGCCTGTAGGATCTCTTATTTCATTGTTCAAAACTCTACACGTTTCAATAGCACAGAATTTTCAGTTTTCTTATTCAACTCCCTAATAAGACCCGGCTTAGAGTATGCTTCGACTATCTGGTCTCCGTACAATGTTACGTACAGCGGCGTCTTGAGAAAGTTCAAACTGATTTTCTACCCTCCTTTCTTCACTTATCAAATCATAAATTCTTTAATGAAAATTCTTTCCTCAGAGATCACGTTTGTTGTGAAACGCTATTTAACAGACGTATTTATCTCGACGCCTGCTGCACATTCAACTTATATAATCATATAACCTATTCTGTTAGATTTCTCAATTTCATAAAACTACGCATTCCCAAACTAAACTCAAGAAACACTGATATATTTTATTTACCACAGACAAAGGAATGTATTACAAACATTCTCCCTTTCAATCGAATATGTAAATTAGGCAATATATTCTCAAATTTTATTGATATTAACTTTTTAAATTATAATAAATTTAAAGTTATAATTTATGAACATCTAAACTCTTTTGTTATTACTGATGCTTATTGTAAACTTTTTGATGTTTATGATGAAAACATCAACATTTGTTTTGATGTTTCAATTATTGTTCTTATATTTGTTTGCCTGTAAACTGTCATTGGGGATTTCTAAGCCTGTTGCTTGCAATAAATAAATAAATAAATAAATAAACAAATAAATAAATAATTGCATGGTTTCATTTAAAAATTATTTAACAGAATGCCATTATAGCAGTCAAAAGGGGGAAGAAATTATTGAGTTTCATAAAAAAGGCCTAGGATTGACTGCGATAAGTAAATGAACCTACATGAAAATTCCTACAGTTCAATCAATAGTAAAAAAAAAATGGAAAAATCATCATATCAAATTTGCTCAAAAAAGCAATGTTTTAATGTACAAAGTTAACTTAAAACAGAAAATTATTTACAGGTTAACTGTTTAAAAAATAAATACTTTTTTATATAAAAGTTTATAGTTTTATTAGACTCCTGTTTTTTAGAAACGTGATTTTAGCTTGAATGTCTTGAACGGATACGTGTATAAAAATACACGGATGACGGTACCTGTCTACACGGATACACAGGTACCTTCATTCATATTTACACGTGTATTAAGAACACGGATCCTTAAGTCACAGGTATAAGGTACACGGGTGCCCGTGGCTTTTATTACCCGTCAAAAATCGTAGGCTCTACTTTAAATGCTATTAATAGTAGTCCGAAAATACAATGTAAGCTTGAATAGAATGTATTTAACTAAGATACACCGAAAATGAAGACTTATGTGATATAAACATTATTCTTATACAAATACCTTTCTAACTTTTCAAGTAGTCGAAATGCCGCGACGATTTAAATACGTTCTCTTACTATTCATTATGCGAATACTTAAAATAATTCCCATTTCTTCAATACATGTATCTATATTATTTAAATAGGTCCGTTGTTGCCTCATATAACATTACTAACCTTGCAGTTGGCTTATCTAAGTTTTATTTATTTACTTCACCTCTATATATTTAAATATATTTTATTTCCAAATTACTTGTTAAGGCTTGATTCCTCTGTTTTTCAATTTTTTTAATTAATGCAAATTTAAAATAGTATCTTCGTGGAATTGAAATATTGAAAAATTGACTTCTGGGTTTTTCACTTTTTTTTTATTTGTTTTTTACAGTAAATGTGCCATTTTAATAAGGTTTCATTTTTTAGAACTTCCTTTTAAGAGAAACATAATTGAAATTGGAAAAATTATAAAAAATATTCCTTTGCATTTCATGATTTCATGAGTCTCTATTTTAAGATATTTCATTAAATGAGAATCAAATAGAAATTTAATTTAAAAAATTGTACGGGGCTGTGTTGGAACACGGCCGCTAGTTAAGTCGTAGAATACGTCTTGTGGCTACATGACGAATAAGAAATCATTTTGTACAACACAATTTAAAAATTTTAGTTTCTGACATAAAATGTTCAAACAATTAATATACGAGGGGAGATCAAAAAGTAAGTTGTACTAACTCGCCGCAGAAGCGGGCTGTATGTCGCAATCTTGGGCAAAGCGGAGAAAGGGACATTAACTGCGCAGACGTCGGATAGGACGGTTGCTGTGGTTTCCCGTCGTGTTTTGTGTGACTAGCGGGCTAAAAGCAATGGCTCGTCAACTGGATGTCCGCTCCAAACTTGAGGTGCGAGCAGCAATCCGATTTCTATGGGCCAAACGGGTGAATTGCACGGACATTCATCGTGAAATCAATGCTGTATATGGAGAGCGTGCAATTTCCCGGCAAAGAATTGTAAAGTGGTGTCAACAAATTGAAGCAGGACGCACGGATATCACAGACGAAGATCGCGTAGGCAGGCCCACAACGTCCCGTACCATTGCAAATGTTGACCGTCTGGATGCGATCATTAGAGAGAATCGGCGCTTAAAACTGGTGGAAATTGAGCGCCGGTGTGATTTTGTTGCACGATAACGCAACACCTCACAAGGCCCACCAAACGTGCGAACTGCTGCAGCGATTCAAGTGGGAGGTCTGGCAACATCCTCCATACAGTCCCGACTTAGCGCCATGCGACTTTCATCTTTTCGGTAAGTTCAAAACGGAACTCGGTGGACAACGATTTCGAAACGATGAGGAGGTGAAAGCGGCTGCCACCGTGTGGTTACAAAACGCTGGAGGAGATTTCTATGCATCCGGAATCGAAAAGTTGGTTGATCGTTCGGATAAATGTTTAGGGTCTCTTGGGGACTATGTGGAAAGGTGAACCTACATTGTATGCTGCTATAGCCGTGTTGCTTTTGTATAGGTGGTGTGATAAATAGCCATACCGTGGAAGTGCAACTTACTTTTTGATCTGCCCTCGTACTTGCAATATACCATAATTTTTTAACCAGACTCGTTATTTTAACCGAACCTTAATTATAAGTCATTTAGAACTTACAAATCTGTGGTCTGTGATAAGAGACGTATGATGCTAATGTCAACAGGCTAGAATCAATATCAAATCTATGGTACTGTCACCCAATGTAGTAGGTGATTCGTTGGGCATGTAATCTAAATTGAAACGTTTCTTCACAAAGCCAAGAGCTGTAAGTTTCATATAGCATCTACATTGAAGTCTCCAAATATCATAATTTGCACGTCAGTATCCACCTCCATGTTGTCTTTGATAGGTGTAGTTGCTGGTGAATATTTCATCATCGCACTGAACAACAACATTGCCATATCAGAAATCGAACATAGGATGATTTTAAACAATGCCTAGTATAAATTTTACCACACTTAACCATTGTTGCGTACCTCTACGCCCTCTACTGTATTAAAATTTTTTTTTTCCCGACTTCGACTTTTGCTGCTCCCATGTCTATCGGTGTAGGTAACCCACAATTTTTCTCCTTTCTCTTTACTATTTTTTTTTTTAAACGGAGGTTACCGTATTCCCCCTCCGCGTTTTTTTTATAAAGGGATTACTCGACGCGTTCGGTTAGCGTCAATTTTACGGGTTAATGATAATTTTCGCCTGGGAAATTAATAATGTCAATCTTTTTCTTCGCGTCATTTCTTTTTTCTCTTGGGTTATATTTTGAGTACCGTTATTAGGCGAGTTTCCCCATGTCCATTGACTTTTATTGAGATGTCGCTCGTCTTAGGTCGTTATTCCCTTAGAAAATTTTACTTTGGTCGCTTGAGGATCTTTTGACTATTTTAATTTTTCCGTTAAGGCTTTTAGTAAAGCGTTTGGAATTCTTATGTTAGCCTACTTCCGTATATTAGAATTATTTCATGCGTGAGCTCAATATCTCTACTTGTCGTCTTTCAATAATGACGCGTTTTTTTTTTAAAAAAAGATATCTCCCGTTTTGACTTTTCAAGCCGGATTATTTAATTATTCTTCTCTCTCTTTTCCGTACCTTATACCTGTTTTCCTTAGAACGCGCTTTCAGGAACTTTTTTGAGATACCTTTGTTGCTTTTTCGGTATAGTTTTTTCGTGTTTTAAAAATTTAATTTCTAGGAGAAATTTTAAATCTTTTTTTTTAAGAAATACGATTTTTCGTTAATTGTCTTTTTTCCCCGAGGTTCGTCGTCATCGCTATTGTTATAAGTTTCACGTTTTTCTTTGTTGCCATTGTTCTGTCGTCGTTGTATTAATTAGCTCGTTTTCTTGGAGCAAACTTATCTTTTCCTTTCCAAGAACTCGGAAATTCTATCACGCGGTACGTGATATTTTAAATATTTTTTGTTTATTCTAGTAGGTTTGCTGTTTACTAAAAATGGTAAGTTTAGGCAGTATCAGCTCGGTCTCGGAATCGACTACATCAGCTCCTCTCCCATCTCTGGGATATTGAGATGGTTTTACAGTCATTTGATGTTATTGACTTTAGATATGTAATCTTGGATTAAGATTTCATTACTCCACATCTGAGAAGACTTCAAGTTTTTTTTGATTATGTGCGGTTATCCGACATGAAGACGACCGTCACGGTTTTGGAACTTTGTTTTCTTTCGCCGATGTAGCGTTCGGCTAATCTATAGGCGTTCTTCAATTCGCCTTGCCTTTTTTTTAGTTTGTTGGAACATAACAAGTGTTTGTTCTCGTCAATGATTGATGTGGATTCCATCGTCCTTTGACTACCTTCGTCTTGCTGATGTTATAAGAATGTTGCCTTAGTTCGGCGATCGACCGGTAGCTGAACTAGAATCTTCACTATGCAACGCGCTGAAGATCATCTGGAAACATAGTCATTTAGATGATTTTTTTTTTTTTACATCTATGTTCTGATTTCGGTGATGTTTTTGAATTTCGACTCGTCCTTTTTTTGAACTTCATTTGATAATTAACTTTTATTAATTGACTTTCTTCATGATTTTATTAAATCCGTTTAATTGAAAGTTTTTATTTTTTTTTTTATTTCTTGATGATACCTTGTTAATTTTGTTTATTTGTTTTTTCAGGACCTCGACCATGTTGTTCCCGTCTTACCCGATCGTCACCTTTTATGTCGTGTGTCTACCCTTTGGTCTGTCTTCCCTTTCCCGTATTTTTTCCTCTTAGTGTTATCCCGCTGTATTTACTCTAGCTTTATTTTGTTACCCGTCCTTCGGAGTCCTTGTGGAAGAGGTCCAATGGCTTGTTATTATTTTAAGCCCTACCTTCCTCTTTTGTAGAGCTGTGTACTAGAACACCACTTATTGTTTGTTTATTTTCTAGTATCTCTTAATAATTCATGAAAACATTTTTTTTTTTATTTCCAATATTTGCTTACTTTTTGCTGTCAGTTTCTCTCTTTATTTTGCAGTGCAAGCATATCACCTCGGCCTTCTGTTTGTGTGACCCACAACCCTTTCCGTGAATTACGTTTCGGATTCCTCGGTATCTTCCAGTTACTCCTTCTGCATTTTTTTCTGGAACTTGGACTACTACCGATATGAAATTGATGTACTTGCAACATCTTAGACTTTTCCAGTTTTTCTATTAGACGGTTTCTGTTCTTGGGTTGTTATCTGCTGTTCTGCTTCATCTCATTTTTTCCTGTCAGCAATAAAGAAAATATTTATATGGATTCCTCTAGTTTTCCTTTCCTGAAACGTTTTCTGGGGCTTTCAAATTATTATCTCTTCTGGTCTGGGGTTTATCGCTATTTTTACCTTATTAACTTTCCTTTTATTCCTTATTTTTCTGAACGGGTTGGTTATAGTTAATTTTTACTATCATTTTGGGTTTCGCTAATTATTGAGCCTTGTGTTTTCTTAAGTGAAAGTGGGGTTTTGTCTATTCCTCCCTCTGGAGCTCAACGTGACGGTAAACACGACCTCTGTTTACTAGCACGTTACACCATACAAATATTACCGATACCAGCGTCAATCACTCATCTATAGTTTGACCAGTCTATCAGTGTATGTTCGCATTCGATTAAAGAGTTAATATTTCTGAAGATCGCAACACCGCCTGCTTTCCTATAATTTATTACACCATGTTTGGTGAGTGCATCGGATTTAATACAACCAGACTAATTAATTTGTGTCCTCAATTCGAATCCATCTACAGTATATGTACAGGTTCAGCTGCATTCATCCAAGTCTCACTTATGGCCAAGTAATCAGATGTAATAAGTACTGTGCATGCCTACTAAATACTGTGCATTGAGATTGGTAACTATAACGTTTAAAATATTCTGTTGTTCAATGGAATCATCATCATTGCTGTAGCTAACAGTATCGTTGTTTGTATTTTTAATATGAAATTTTTTACGCGTTTGGTGAATGTTAGCAGCATGTGCGATTCCAATTGTATTCGTCTCTGAACTTTTTCATCGAAGGTGCTTGACTATCTGGAGTGAGATAACAATTACAGTAATCTTTTGACTTAGTTAAATATCATCTATACTGGTTACTCTATTTAATCCAAACATTAACACTTGATTTTATTCTCATATGTCATAATCATAGAAGATACGATCAAATGTAGCACTTTGGGATTTAAGTGCCGTGATCTCAGCGGTTAGCAAAATGGGAACTGTTCACGTTTACATTTGATCGTGCCACCTAAATTGATGTTCGCTGTCTATTTCAAAGCATCATTTATGTTGTCTTTGAACTTGGAAATCAAAGGTGGCTTACATTTGATTCGTGCCCGATTCTTCATTTGGCAACAGTAACCTTAAACGACAGATGCTTTGTTTTTGCTGATGTTGTAGATGTTGTTCACTCGTTTCTTTCTTTTCGAACTCACAACCATAACCTACTACACTCATCGCTTTCACATGTTGTACAGGAGTAAGCACAGGGTCAATAAACAACATTAGAAAAATGATTTCGAACATTTTCGGATTTGCTCAATAGACTTATAATGGGAACAATAAATGACTATAACTCGAAAACTCCTTGATGTCTGCCGCTGATATTTGTCACGCACTTACCCAAGGACCTCGTCATTGTTTCATACAAAATTAGCTTCTTTTATACGGTCCCTTGTGAGTACACCGATCGCACCGTTTACAAATCTATCGCCCACATCGATGTTCACTCTCAACATGTACGGTGAGTCAATAGCCAAGCATGTAGGATATTGCAAGCCTCCTAATTCGACAATACCCGTCTTGTGTAGTTTTGTTCTTGCTGGATCTAATTCACTTCTGCGGCCATAACCATCAATTTTATTACTGGCAAAACAACTTATTACACAGGATCGCATTCTTGTTGGGAGCATCAACGTTGTTGTTGCCATGAAACAGCCTAACTACATCGGGCAAATTTTCCATGCACCATTTGTTTACTTTTAAATCTTCTCTAAATCAACTGCTTTTTCCTGAGGAAGCAATCTTTCACCATTCCCGATCTTGGTCAGTATAGTTGAGAAAATTTCATTACTCTGGCACATCACTCGTGACAAGTGAAATGAATTGTCGATGATATTGGGCATCACTCGTCTGAACTGACCATACTTACCTCATCAATTACTACACATTTCACAGAAATGAATTGGCGATGATATTGTTGTAGGACCTTAGGAGTCAATCTACTGACCCTTTTGCTCTGCGGTGTGATTCTAAATATAGAGTGTACCATTCTAAACAGTGCAGAGTGTTCCCGTTCAAGTTCACTGCAGCCTTACCAGTGGACGCACAGACTATGTAAGCATTACGAATTGTATTCTGCCATTGGCACATCTTGAGTTTGTCATATGATGTTTTTTATATACTAAATTTTGGTATACAAGCAAATACCATAAATTTTTCTCATTTTTAGGGGTGGTATTCTTTTCTGGAGTGTCGTCCGAATCAATTTAAGGTTTAATGTTTCCATGATTAATTTCTATCGTAAATATTTTGCCATTGTCAGCAGTACAGGCCAAGTACACATGTATGCATTCGCTATCGCGTGTGCATATTGTGGGAATAAATTCTAAGATCAACTCTCTCTGTTCACATTACTCTGCAGATGTTTGGATATCACATTGCGACACTTTCTTACAAGTGCGATAGCCTTGCCGGTCTCGTATTCGAATTCATCGTGGTTCTCTTAACCTGCCTCGCCAACAACACTTTGCATGTACTCATCTTTCATTTTTGTTCTCTTTGCAAGTTGTTTGCAATGTCGTCGTCTTTCTTGCACAGTTATCTAAGTTGATCCATCAATGCATCTATATATGTTGCTTTCGTATTCTTTCTTTATGGCTAAAATGTTCACCTCGTTCGCTTCGTACAATTGAATGAATTTTTGTACATCTAATACATCTACAACTTCATTGCGAAATGGATAGAATAATGTAACAATTTTAGGCTTATTTAATTGATTGTGTCAGAGATGCTTTAATGACAGTATCTAATCACTCTGTGCCCACATTTCTGTGTCTATATGTATTGATGTTTGAAATAAAAATGTCATAGGCTCCATCGTTTTCATTATCAGTATTTTGTTGTTCAGTGGCTTCATGGCCATCTGTATCATCAACATCTTTTCTCTTGATATGTCTTATATTCATTACCGGTGTATACCATGCAATAAAATGAGCTAAACTTATGCTATCTAATTCTGTCGGTCTCTCATCATATTTTTGATTCATAGATTTAGCCTGTTGAATTTTCATCTAAATCTTCTTTGTCCATCACTTTACGTCTCTTCTTAGCTTTGTGTATCTGTTCTGTCAAAACGGTCGAAATGTTGGCGACTAGTCTACAAATGTGGCTCATCAAATGGTGACGCAGAAGATACTACATCTCACGTCTTAGGCAACATCTTCAGCGTGTCTAATAGTTTTAAATTTGTTCTACAATGAATGCACAGCATGAAATCATTCACATTGGATTGATGAAACTGATGGAACAAACTTATCACACTACTGTTACATGGGTGCTTTAAGTTCTTCTCAAAATAAAATCTATTATAAACATTACATGAATATCCAAATTCATTGTTAATGAATATAAAACGAAATACGAATTCAGTCTCCCAAATTTTCGCATATACAAGGGTTGGACAAAAATATGAAAACACTTCAGAAAATGCATGTCTGAAGTAAAATGCAAATTTTATGCAAATTTGAGTGATGTTCTGCTATCACCCCTATTTAGTATTGGGAATAAACCTTCAACAAGTAGATAAAAAGCTTCATTTGTTTATATGCTGTATTCTGTTGAGTTTTTAGTGCAATATTGATGAACTAACAGAATTCGAACATGGGCAAATTGTTCGAGCCCGTATGGTGGGTGCTGCTGTAACCAAGGTGTCTGAAATGTTTGGTGTTCCAAGAGACACAGTATCCAAGATTACAACTGCATACATCAGGAGTGGGAAAACCAAGTCTGATAAACATCAGCGCGGACGGAAAAATGTGTTGGATGATCGAGACAAACGAACACTGCGTAGGATTGTGGTACGTAATAAGAAGTCAACAGCTGCAAAAGTTACTGCAGAACTGAATGCTACCCTCACAAACCCTGTCAGCACCAAAACATTTCGAAGGGAACTCCACAAACAGGGTATTTCTGGACGTGCTGCAATCCCAAAGCCCACTGATCACTGATCGCAATGCTAAAATCCGAAGAGAGTGGTGCCATGTTCATAAAACCTGGTCTTTGGAGCAATGGAAAAAGGTCATATGATCGGATGAGCCTTCGTTCACACTATTTCCAACTGCTGGCCGAGCTTACGTCTGGAGAACACCAAAGCAAGCTTATGATCAAGATTGTTTGCAGCCAATAGTAAAACATGGTGGAGGTTCAGTCATGGTTTGGGCAACAATATCGTGGTATTCTGTCGGCCCTATCGTTACCCTGCAAGGCCACAAGGACTATCTCAACGTTTTATGTGACCAGGTTCATCCGTTGGTGCAAACTTTGTTCCCCAAAGGTGATGCCTTTTACCAAGATGATAAGGCGCCGGTTCACACAGCTCACATTGTCCAGGACTGGTTTTCTCAACATGAGGGTGAAATGTCACATCTGCCATGGCCCACACAATCACAAGATATTAATATTATTGAACCTTTGTGGTCTGTTTTGGAAAGAAACTTGCGAGCATGCTAGCCAACTCCATCATCATTGAAGGAACTTGTCATTGTTTTGCATGAAGAATGATACAAGATTCCCTTACAAATCATACAGGATCTCTATTTGTCTATTCCAAGGAGGCTCCAAGCGGTTCTACAAGCCAAGGGTAATCCAACTCAATATTAAAGGTGATAGTATGTTTTTTGTTAAGTGTTTCCATATTTTTGTCCAACCCTTTTATGTCGCTCCTTACTTAAATCTTATTTGATGAAGATGCTGTTAATGTTGACGGTTATGGCTCGTTATGGACTTGCACTGGTTGAATACGTTTGTGTCATCAGATATGTTATTTGCGTCGAACTTTCAGTTATTGGCGCATTCGTATCGAGCTATAGTTCATCTTGGCGGCGCGGCGCCTCAACTTTGAGGCGTTCCTATTGAGCCCATTGTCGCTCAACATCGGACATCCGGGTCTTTTTGGATTCCCCATCTCTCGATCTATATTCCTGTGACGGTTTCTATAATTTTTCTCGTGTTTATTAGGCATAAATTTGGAATTTCTGTAATTTTTGCGAAATTTCACACTTCGAAGGCCGATATATTAAACACTATTAAATATTGAGGCTTAATTTTTAAGCCATTTTATAAAGCGCAGAAAGATAAAACAAATGACACCTCAAATGTCGTGGTAGCACAAAGGAAGCCGGAGCTAGACTAATTTAATATCCGCCATAGAGCAGATTTTCTGACTCAACTTTGCACTGCGATTGCGTCAGCTAGTGAGATCAGCACGAAATCAATAATGGTTTAAAACATGCTTTGTTCTATACTCTATCGAATGCGATATCGAACATTCTTCTATCATTAATAGTTTTCAAGTTATTAAAGTTTTCGTGATCAACACTTTTCGTGACATTCACGATTTAAGCGTGGCATCCTAGTCTCGAAACGTAACACGTATTCTACGTCAAAATGCCGCTTAAACCATGAGATGGAGTGTAAGATTCCTAAAAAGTCAGAAACGTCAAATAAAGATGAAATAATGCGTGTGCAAAAATATAATTGGAAATTCAATTAGAAATTATGCTTAAATTTTAGTCCACTCCATCTCATGGTTATTTTAAAATTACCGAATACATAAAGTTTATTAGATATTTAAGAAGGTGCATAATTCTTTTAAACTTCTTTACCCGAATTTCGTCAATATGGATACTCGCGACTATTGCATTTACTGGAAAACAGGCCATTTCATTTTAAAACGATAGTGAAACTAGAAATTTCTGTAGAGAAATAGAAGCTAAATTGAAGTTCATAACGGAGTAAGAACGATTTTTCCCTATTTTGATTGATATTACATATAAATAACATACATTGGAAAAATTTTTATTAAAATTTACTGGCATCAAATGCGACTTCTGAACAATCCGACCGTCGGCCGGGAAAAAAAATTACACACCTGGAGCATTGGAAACCTGATCACCCTCAAAGTAGTCTCCTTGGGACTCCACACACTGCTCCCAGCGGTGCCGCCATCGTTGGAAGCATTCCTGGAAAGCGTCTTTCGGAATGGAGTTTAGCTCGGCTGTCGTTGCAGCCATAATGTCCTCTCTTGTCTTTCGCGTTCCTTTCAATGGCCTCTTGAGTTTGGGGAACAGCCAAAAGTCGCAGGGGGCCAGGTCAGGAGAGTAAGGAGCCTATTGTACAACGGGAGTCTGGTTTTTCGCCAAAAAAGTCTGAATCAAGTTTGGAAGCACCAATTGCCTGTTGACCACAGCTGCGGTCTCTTGCGCCGCACTGCATTACGTAGGCGACGGAGGACATCCCTGTTGTACTCTTTGATGATTGTTTGACCCTGTGGTGCGTACTCGTAGTGTCAAAGAAAGCAATCAGCGTCGCTTTCACATTGCTGCGCACTTGGCGGGCCTTCTTTCGTCGTGGTGACGAGGAATGCTTCCACTGTGACGACTGATGGTTTCCACCTGGCTGTCGCCCAGTTTCTGGCAAAATTTGATGCAGTAACGCTGCTCCAGTCGTTCCGTCATTTTCCTTCAAATCAAAAACCGACGAGAGCACAACACACTACCTCCCTCTAATGCTGATTGCCAACAACTGACGCTATTGAGAGGCGGGAAAAAATTCACGCATACGCACAAAGGTTCAAGGTCGGCTCATGCAAGCAAGCGCGATCCAAATCCATCAGGTTTTCGCAAAAAAAAATTAGGTCGGATACTTTTCTCACAGGCCTCGTACATTTTCAGTTTCCCTTTAGCTACGTAGAATGAACTTTTATAATGTACATGTTAAGAGATTTCATGTTCTACCATAATATTAAAATGAACTCTTCCTCTTTAAATTGAATAAGTTACAAGCACATGAAAGAAGAGGGTTTAAAGGCCAAAAGCAATTTTGTCGTTTTGCTTTATGCTCCAAAACGTATTAACATTGAAAGACAAAGAATTTTTTTCTCCTTGTAATGAAACCGAACATATAAGGTAATTTTGAACTCCGTCTTTACTTGAAAAAGTCAAAATAACGCTGAATTTGTATTTGTGGTTTGCAATAATATCTGCATGTCAATCAAATTATTCGATATATCGACAAAAAACTCTGTATAGCACGAACGTTCTCAAATGTCTATTTGCTTATCAAAGTCAAGTCTACTAAGCACAAATTAACGTCAGCTTATCTAGATTTCAGATAACAAAGCAGGAAAAAATGTCTGTACTGCAGATAATGCTCCAACATAAAGAAGACATGTTAAGATGAAAAACGACAGGAAAAATTATCGACAGCTCGTGGAAAGTCTTGCTGTCCCAAGTCCGCGGTTGCCCAGTTAGTAGAGGCGACGAGCTAGATACTCGTAGTACCCAGAATCGAAGCAAAGTTGCGCTCCATTCGAACTGTCAACAGAAAAGGCACTGTCAACGACATTATATGATACACCATCATAGGCAATGGGTTGAACGCAACGCTGGTGACTATTTCGATGGACAGTAAAGCTTTGAAATATGTATCTGTTCTGTACCTTTTGCCGCTATTAAAAATTCCTTCCTTCTTATATGCATACTTCAACTGCAGTTCTTCTTTTTTCAGCATGACAATGAAGGAATGTCTCAAAGGTATCTGGATACTTCTATTTTATTAAGTAGCGGAAGAATAACGCTAGTTATTTGTTTTACAGTAGCCGTCTGTATGTTTTTCCCATTCATATATTATATATTTTTTGACGTAGAAGGTTGAAATGCCAAATGAATCTTACCAAAGGCATGTCCCGCTTCTCTATTTAGTTTGGTTTAGATTGATCCAATAAAGTCGTAGTTAGGGTGGTGGGAGTTAGAGGGGACCTTCAGGTCTATGTAGTATATTGATATGTAAAAGAATCAAAACTTGCTAGGCAGATTACTCTAGGCAAGATCTACATTACTATGAAGTTTTGGCCCTATTGTCCCAGTTACATCGAAGTTGTGAGGGCAGTGGTCACGTGATCTTTAGAAGTATTAACGTTTTCAAATGGCATCATATGCATGTGATATATCATTCGATTGAAAATGATGAAAAACGTTAGAAGATAAAGGCTCTTTATTATTTTCTGAATATTTGTACGTTCGAGAAAATGAATTTTTATTAGAAAAATAGAGGCTATAAAGTGTGGATAAAAAAGATAAAAAAATTAGATTTTCATATACATTCTGAGTAGGCTTCTACTACTTTCTATACACTCCTCAGTGGGGGATTAATTTTTTGTTATGTTGTCAACTTCCATGATGCACTCCTTCATTTTGATGTAAAACAAATATAACAGCAATTAATACAGCAGTGAATCCGTCAACCAGCATATCGAAAAGACAAAACAGGAGTTAATTGATATTAGGATAAATTAGAGAATTGGCAGCCCTAATTGCATATTGGCGGGCAGTTTATTTTTATTGTATGATATATCTAATAAATAAACGTATGCCTATCCTTTTTAGCTATTGGATGATTTGGATTTATTCTATGTGAAGGAGCCCTAATTGCATATTGAAGGGCGTTAAATGTTTAAATGGACTAGTCTTAGCAAACATAATTAAATTTAATGGAACTTTAATTGATTATTGAGAAATTGCTAAAGTACTGGGCGAAGGAGCCAGCTACATATATATTTCGTTATAAATACATCTTGGACTAATCATATGTTTCTTTGTTTCCTTTAATAAATCCCATGGACGGAAAGTGTGGAACACCAAGTGAAGGATCGTCTTGGCAGCGGAACACGGCGCATCGTCAGTTAGAATATCCGTGACGTCAGTTGGAGTTAGACCTGGAAGAGAGAAGCCAGAGCTGCTGACGTTATCAAATCTTTGTTTGAACTTTGTATCGACGTAGTCATATTTCGAATGTACCAAGCTAAATTGTTTACTTGTTATTCAATAGTTATAAATAGGAGAATACTTACCAATTCAGATTTAATAGTTGAATCATAAAGAACGTAATTATTTTGATCAACTAAGAGAAATGTTTCTCTTTAAAGCTAAAGAAAAATTGTTAGTGATTTTCAATTATTTTTAATCAAATCGATTAATAAACTTTATTATTTGTCGCAGTTGCATTTTCACCTGTTCTGTACTCATAATTTACATTTTCACGCTTCCACGTTACACTTGTACAACTTTTCTTACTTTTTGAAATTTACAACACAAGCTTCCGTGATCTTCTGATTCTGGTATTCTCTGATGAACCAAGGACCCATTTATCAACAATTATGTTTATTCGAGGGTAAGTCAATAAATAAATTACCCTCAATTTTCAACTGTCTTAGATCTTCATCTGGTGCTGCCACACGAATAAGTCCTGGGCGGGCCAAATCTTTCGTGGATTCCCTTCCTTGTCGAATTTTCTTGCACCATTCAACCACTGCCATATTTGAATGATTATAGTCGTCGTGTTCAGCTTTCATAGTCATAAAAATTTCATTGGCTGACGCTCTTGAGATGCTAAAAATTGAATAACAAAACGCGTATTATCTTTGGACTGTTTGTTTACCATCAACGCCATCTTCCAACTTAATCAAAACTCTTAGAAAGAAACAAAAAGGTAATATGTGTGACAAAAGATTCACTAGTACTTAAACAATGCATATAAACAACTGCTTTCCGGCTGCGCAGTTCAAACGTGTTTCTGTTGAACAATCCTTGTACTCCACTCTGTTCCGTGTGACATTCGAGTGCAATCATTTGCCAAAAGCCAGCTCTGAGAAAATGAAAGGCTGCTAATTTAAGTTAAATTCTATTTTGAACCTGATAAATAATATTTTTCTCCTGATTAAAAAAAATGAATATTTGCTTTATTTCTACAATCTGTGACCGCTTGCGTTTTGAACGCTGCGTTTCCATTGAAGATAGAAGATTACAGAGGTTGATTCACATTTTATGTAAACGAAATTTGAATGCGTATAGTCGGCGTGATTGTTATAGCGAGTCCATATTATTGTTCTCGCGTGAAGCCTGTTTTTGTTTCAAGATGCCACTGCTAATAACTCCGTTTTGGCATGGGTATAAATTCCCTTTCCGACCTAGGATTCTCATATTCTCGGATAATCGACCAATGTAAAAGTTGTAAGTCTTCTATATTTAAGGCAGTCGTGCAGCTCGGGTTAACAAATGTGGACTTGGAGAAGAAAAAGTTAGGCGCCATCAGATAAGAATCCGCCTGCTCGAAAGTGCATTACTGAAGTGGTGACGAAAGTCAAGGCTATCTTCAAAATCGTAAATCCTAGAACTTAACGCAGCATTTTTCACGTCTCTTCTATACAAAAAAGAATTTGGTTTGGCTTCACTAGGGCAATGCTTCAAGCCATACGGCAAAATCGACCAGCCTGCAATGAAGTATGTAACACCCTTCTATTCTGTTGCATTGGAAAATCCGTTGTCGAGCTTAGAACCTTGTCGCATTGGGATTTAGACAGTGCAAAAAAGCAATTCTAATTTCGTTCACGTATAGATATGAATCGACGTCTACATTCTCAGTAT
Source organism: Rhysida immarginata (assembly GCA_023313115.1). Taxonomy (NCBI): domain Eukaryota; kingdom Metazoa; phylum Arthropoda; class Chilopoda; order Scolopendromorpha; family Scolopendridae; genus Rhysida; species Rhysida immarginata. The sequence goes on along the minus strand of JAHWFO010051248.1, from coordinate 854,347 downwards.
GTTGTGTCGAAGGAGCAGTTTGGCATAAAGAAAATGTTAGCAGCTGCAAAGGATATGAAAAACATTAAAAAAATTAGTTAAGGCATCGTTATAAAAGGGTTTTAGCATCAAAATGTTACGAGCAGTAGCGGCACGTGACTATAATAAGTGAAGGGGCACAAGTACAAACTTTCAGGTTCTTAGGCCTTTTCGTACAAAAGTTATAGCTTGATTTGTATTTGGAGCCCCGCAGTATATACTGAGGCAGTATATCAGAGGACTAAATCAATTTTAGTGTGTAATAGCTACAATTTTCAGCAACACATTATATATGAGTAGCCTAATAGCAAAGACGGACATACACCACGAATGTGATTTTGAGAAAAACGCATTTTTTTGTTGTAGCATTATTTTTTATGTTAAATTAATAAATTTTTTTTAATTAAGTTTAAAAAATATGTAATTAAATGAATTACCTTTACCACCTACTTTTTTATTTTTTAAATGTGAAAAGTGAAGTCCAAAATTGCGATGTCCGCCTTTGCTTCATAAAGTGGACTGTGTCTTTGTTTGCATGCAACTCAAGTACGTTTTAACATTGCGACTCAATGGCAAGTATCACAAAATTTTATTAATATAATGAAAAATAAAAGATTTTATTTATTACAAAATATTATTGTAACTTTTTTTTTAAATTTGTTGGAACATACTTTTTTTTCAAGTTTTTAAAGAAAATAAACAGTTTTGAAATGTAAAATGAAATTAAATTTTTCATTAATAATTTTTAATGATCAATGGAAATTCCTGTTAGCACCAGTTCATCCTCAATAATGTTGTCATGTAAGCATTCACAATCACCTGTTACTGTATTATCATCAACAACAAAAGTTTCATCTCTTTCCAGCAGCAGATGACACGATGTAGGTGTCCATCTTGTTCACATGACCAAAGTCCTGAGTTCCCATTGGTTTATAAGGATGTGTCTGTGTTTACTTCAAAACGCTATTTTACATGTCCGTTTTTGCTTTACACATCACATTTTAAACTGAATTTTAAGCCATTTCTAGCTACTTTTGCTTCAAAAGGATAGCGCCATTGAATTCAGCGGGAAAAATACCATGGGACACCACTCCTAACTCAAAAAGTCAAAAAATGACTATGTCCATCTTTGCTTTTAGGCTACTCATATATATAAAACATTCAGGTTTCTGGACTTCTGGTTTTAAATACCACACTATGATTAAACAAAATTTTAGAACCGTAGGCTTTTCCGTTCAAATTTTATAGCTTCAATTGTATTTGAGGCCACCGGGGCCTACACCAGTCGCCTTGTATATTGTCTATAATTTTTAAGTAACGCACTGTAAAAATATAAAACTTCAAGTTCTTAGGCCTTTTTATTATTCGAATGTTAGAGCTTATTTGTGATTTGGACTTTTGGGCCCCTGTGGAGACCGAAGAGCCTTATACCAGTTTTTCGTGTATATTAGCTAAATTTTTAGTAAACTACTATACGTATGCAAATTTTCAGATTTCTAAGCCTTTTCGTTCAAACATTATAGCTCTGTTTGTGTTTAGAGCCCCTGCCAGGGCCCCAGAAGATTATATAAATTTTAGTTTATAAGAGCTAAAATTTTAAGTAACACACCATACATCTGCAAGAATTCAGATTTCTGGACTTCCAGTTCAAAAGTTATAACTTGATTTGTGACTGGTGGCTCCAGGACCCCTGTCGAGACTCAAGAGCCTTATACCGGTTTTTAGTGTATATTAGCTAAATTTTTAAGTAATTTTCTATAAGTAAACAAAATTTCAGTTTTCTAGACCTTTTCGTTTAAAAGTTATAGCTTTGCTTGTGTTTGGGGTCCTGTGGGGCTCTGCTGGGGCCTATATTACTTTTTTGTATATTTGCAATATTTTTTTTGTACCACACTCTAAATATATAAAATTTCAGGTTCCTAGGCCTTTCCGTTCAATTATTATAGCTTCAATTGGATTTGGTGCCTCGAAGCTCCTGGCGGGGTTCTAGAGGCTTATATCATCTTCCTTCTATATTGGCTATATTTCTTAGTAGCAAACCAAAAATATACAAAATTTTAGGTTTCTAGACCTTTCCGTTCAAAAGTTATAACTTGATTTGTATTTGAGGCCTCGGGGTCTTCTGGCGGGCCCCATAGGCCTACATCACATATCTTGTATATTGTCTAAATTATTTTTAGTAACGCACTGTAAAAATATAAAATTTCAGGTTCTTAGGCCTTTTCTTTAAAAGCTATAGCTTGATTTGTATTTGGAGCCTCGAAGCCCCTAGCGGGGCCCTAGAGGGTTATATCACTTTTCTTGTATATTGGTTTTATTTTTTAGAAACGCATTACAAATTTACGAAATTTAAATTTTTTGCCCTCTTTGTTAAAGAAAAGTTAAAAAAGGAACCATTAAATTCATACAAGTGGCCCCCGAGGGGCCCCGGGCCCCCCAAGAGGATTTGCTATATTTTTCCCGGTTTCCTTTGGTTTAAAATAAATTAAAATAATAAAATGGGTTTATTTTCATTTGAAAGAGAATGAATCATTTTCATTAAATTTTTAGCAGGCCTATTCTATCATATGATTCTTGCTTCTAGCTATTTCCATTTCCTATTGAATTCAGTGCATGTTAAATTATTTATTTTCTTGCCCATAATTATCGCTGACTGATTGTAAATTAAATTTGTTACTATCTGCTCAGTGAAATATAAACTCTAATTTGTTTGGATAATATTAAATATGTTCTGGCTGGAGGCTTTGTTTTGAAGCACCCAAACATTACTTTTGTCCTCTTCATACAATGCGGGGATTTCCTCCCGGAATATTGGACTGAGAACACAGTGCTGATAGTGAAGGGAGTTAACCTTAGCTTTCTGTCTAATCTTCTGTTTATGAACTTTACGGCTATCCCTTAATCACCATAAATACTTTTGAGAGACTTTCTTTATATTCCTTGGATTACTTTTAATGTGATTTCTCTCCACGTGGATGGTAGGTTTGGTTTGGTTTGTTTGGTATCAACGTCCTTTTCAACTGCTATGGTCATTTCAGGACGGCGTTATAGGGGCCGCAAATTTTGCCTCGCAAGGGATCTTTAACGTGCAGCCGACAAACGACTACACTGGACCAACGGCTTTACTTCCCTTCCGAAGGAAGTGCATGATCTCAGGATTTCCCCCTGAAAAATCCTCGTCGTCCTCGGCCGGGATCGAACCCGCGTACTCGGGCATCAGAGGCGATCACGCAACCGCTGAGCCACCGAGGCCGATACCTGGATGGTAGAAATTGCGCGGGGTTAAGGTAGACGTAGGCTACATCCAAAGTGACAACGTATTTCCATCGTTCTGCTACGAGGTAACCCTCTTAGAGCCTCCGACGTGTCGTAATAGGTTAATTCCGAAAAAACGAGGGTTAATTTGAATCAAATGGTATTAAAAAATCCACTATAACCAAGGTTCACCACTGCAGCTTTAGGTAGATAATTTCCACATTATCCGAGATGTCCCTTCTATCCGAGTACATTTTAATCGAGATTTTAATACATTAACCTTATGGGACCAGTCATTAGTCCATGGATACTCTATATCCGAGGCCGCTATAACCAAGATCTACTTTATAATAGTTTTTCTTCCAAATTTCAAGAAAACAACATTAGAATATCAATTTCTAACGCTACGCATAGCAACATTTCTCGTGCTGTAATTTTAGGAGCCACGTTAAATCCCATCTATAACTAGTCAAGACTACAATGGCGAATGAAGACGCTCTAATCCTACACCCAGTACAGGGTAATCAAAAGTCAGGAAAAAATTTAAAACTCAATAATTTGCATATTAATACAAATAAAAAGATTCTGTTTGCACGGAAACGATTGAAATGAAGTCGGATTTTTTTTTTTTTACAGGAAAAAAACTTAATGCTAGAATTGTTCGATTTTTGACCAACAGATGGTGCTGTCAGGTTATACATATCACTTTGAAAGTATATTTCTACAGGTCAGTTTTTTGGGCCTTTATATAAATCTCCACATATATTTACAAACAGGTTTGTTTAAATATAATTTTGATAGACAAATAATAAAATCTGTTATTATTATTAAGTAGCGGAAGAATGGAGCTACTTATTGTTTTCACAATGTCCGTCTGTCTGTTCGTCCGTCCGTCCCCTTCATAATTTCCGCATTTTTTGAGGTAGAAGGTTGAAATTCGGAATGCAGCTTACTATGGGCATGTGCACCTTCACTATTTAGTTTGGTTTTGATTGGCCCACTGGGGTAGGAGTTTCGGGGGCGGAAATTAGAGGAAACCAAAAGGTCTACGTGTATTTATGCATATCAAGGAGTGAAATTCAGTATGCAGATTCCTCTCAGCAAGATCAACATTACTATGAAGTTTGGGCCAAATTGTCCCAATGGGGTCGGAATTGTGGGGGTGGCAGTTACTGGTTCTTTAGAGCTATGGCAACATATGGTATGTCATATATCATTCGATCGGAAATGATGAGATACGAAAGAAGATAGAGCTCTTTTACACTTTCTAAATACTACGTTCGAGAAATATCAATTTTTCGATTTAAAAAATTGGGGAGGGGGATAAAAAGTGAGATAAAAGGATAAAAATAGATGATCTCAGGGCTTCCGCTACTTTCATATACCTTCCTCGGGAGGCTTAATTTCTTGTTATGAGAAAATGACTGAAAAAGAATTTCTTCAATAGTTAATGAAAGAATTTTCGTCATTAGAGCATAAATTAAATTTCCGAATATAATACTTTATCTCGTCTGTATTTCGATAGGTTAAAACTGGATGTACAGTATGTAAACTTAGTCAAACAATTTTTGAAAGACTTGTTACAGAGACTTTCTTAGACTATAGAATTGGCAAGGTTATCAATTACTTATCAAGGTTAAAATGATAAGGAAGATTCGACATTTTAAAATTATTTAAAGCAAAAAACGGAATTTTAATTGCATTACACTAGAGAAAGGACAATAAGCTGACTGAACAACAGTTGGAAATTAAAAGTTAAGACATTTTGCTATAATTTTATTTAAGAATTTTGGTTAAAATAAAATATATAAGCTATAAAGCAGAAATATGGATGAGGCATGTCTAGCTTATCTGTTGTTTAGTTTTAGTAAGTTAAATAACTTTTAGCTTACGCGTTTCGAAGCTTTTGCTTCATCCAACACAATATGCATCATGGGACTATGAACGTAAAGCATATTATTCACCTTTTAAAATTTAAACGGATATGAAACCTTTAGCTTTCGAAAAATTTCTAAAAATTTTAGAAAAATGAATAAAGCCATTTTATTAATTTCAAGTCATTTCTCCTCCTTCATTTGCGGGCAGAGCATTTTACACGCTCAATTTTAATTACGCTCTTACAAGGGAACAATTCATTAATTTATGGACCATTTTAATAGGAAATTGCTTCTCGTAAATATAATTTATCATCTTCAAATAAAAGCGGAAAACACCCATCGATAATAAAAACCTTAAATTGCTCCATTATGCCCTATTTCGCTTTCAGTTTATTGCAGAAAAATTATGCTAACTTGTGTTGGTCGCGCTCGCTGGTTCTCTCTTAGCTTCCTCTGAACAAGCTATTCCCGCGGGAGAAATTCATTTCAGCCCTCTACAAGAAATTAATGAAGCCATAGAGGATACTTCCTATTCAATAATCAATTATCATTTTCTACTTTTAACTGTTTGGCCGGATGAGTTTATGCCATCCTTAAAGAAGAAGAGCGATACAATTTGTTCTAAATAGCTGTTAAGTTAAAACTGAAAGTTTATGCATTTTATGAAATTTTGGTGACTGCTTCATTGTTACGGACTGAAATACTAAATAATTGGACAGGTCTAAGAGATAATTCTTTCATTAAATACTATTGTGTCATTGTCTCATTGATTTGAATATTATCATTTTATCAAACCCTCTTGGCTACTTTATTGAGGAAATGAACATCATATGATAATTATGATATAATCAGTAGATGTTCGTATCAGGTTTTTTTCCCATTAACCTTATTGAGCATAACTTCATAAAGAATTAACAGGGTACTTTTATTATGAAAAAATTCAATATACGATTTCTGTTTCGAACTATATTATGTTTATAGAAGCAAATGGAAAATTTTTCTTAATTGCGTGTTAAATTTTAATTAACCTTATAAATGCAATATTCTCAGCATAGGATGACCAAAGCCATTTTAAATCTGACTAAAATTTAAAATGATACCCGAAAATTTAACTTCGACTATATGCGAAGCAGAGACCATAGAAAATTTTAAGTGAATAGTAAATATTTCTTTTTCGCAATTTCCATGACACGGTCTTATTTCATTGCACCAACATATACAGAACGACCAATTTATTAGAGACACCCCGCTAATAGCGTGTTGCGCCTTTTTTGGCGGCGAGAACTGTCTGAATACATGCTGGTATGGATTCAACAAGGTGCTGAAACCGTTGCGGAGGAATAGCAGCCCGGGCTGATATCACAGCGTCCCGTAATTGGTGCAGGTTAGACGGCATTGTGGGAAGGCGTCGGATGGCTCTCTCCACTTCATCCCATAAAAGCTCGATCGGGTAGAGATCGGGCGACCGAGCTGGCCACTGAAGCAGGTGGAAGTCCGCGTCATGTTCCTCGAACCAGTCCAAGACCATTCGAGCACGGTGACAGGGAGCATTGTCCTGCTGAAACTGTCCGTCACACATGTGTCCCCATAGCAGGCACGCTTTCCTATTTTGCGGTGACAGCGACGGTACCCGTACTGGCCGCCTGTTGTTAAGCCCAGCTCGGTGCAAGGTGCTCCGAAATGCTCCCTCATTGAACTGCGCTGCAATTTGTTGGGCTGTTGCCGTCCTGTTGCTTTGGATGATTCGTGCCAGTCGCCGTTGGCCTCGTTCATTCACGGCCCTGTTTCGTCCGGAGTTGTTTTTGTTGGAGGTTGTTTTTTGGCATAACTGCCATCCGCGGAATACACTTGACACTGTTGTACGGGAAAACCAGAAGAGGTTCGCGGTTTGCGAAATGCTCAACTGCGCCCGTCGAGCTCCAACGATCATGCCTCGTTCAAAGTCGGTCAAATGCTTTGGATTTGCCCATTTTCAGTGTACTTCTGCTGCTGACTGCAACTTGTGATCCAATGCATCCCTTTTATACACCGCTTCGGCCTGTTCCATTGTTTGGGTGTCAATGGGAGGCCGATCCATTTTCCGTAAGAGGTGTCTCTAATAAATTGGTCGTTCAGTGTACACTGTCTGCTCAACTGAAAATGGACATCTGCCGTAGTGGAACAACCTATGCAAATTCGGGTAATAATTTGAATATATTCGTTATAAAATAGCAATATTCTGTGTTGTTGGACTTATTTGGTGTCTTACCATGTGCTGAGGTAAAATGCCACCATCAAAGCAGCTGACCGATTTTCAACGTGGAGTAGTCATAGGCTGCCACATCAGTGCCTCGAGTGTGCGAGCTATAGGAGCGACATTGAACTGCCAAAGTTGACGTGTGTGTTATTATCTAGAAGTGGAAACGTGAAGGAGTGGAAACACGACGTCATGGAGTTGGCCGAGCCCGCATGCTAAATGATAGAGACGGAGGGCCAACTATGGTTGGTACAGCAGAACATGGCTATGCCAACGGAATAACGGCGGCAGGACTTCCAGCAGTGCAACGGGAACAACTGTCAGTATGATAACGATTCGTCGGGGGCTCCAAGCCTTAGGGTATACCGGTTGGGCTGCTGCCACAAGCATAGCATCACCCCTGTAAACGCCTAGCATCGTGTGGCCTGCAGTAAAGAGCAACGTTCTTAGTCGATGAACCGCTGGAAGAAAAAATTGTAGAGCGACGTATCACGCTTTACTCTCTACCGATCGGATGGACGCGCCTGTGTGTGGCATTTTCCAGGGGAGCGGCTGCTCCCTGAGTGTGTCATCCCAACAGTGAAGTTTGGTGATGGTGTTGTGATGTTGTGGTCGTGTTTATACTGGTTTGGATCCGCTGGTTGTGATCGAGGGGAACGCGGTTTCTAGATGCTCTAGACAATTCCATGCTTCCTACGTTGTGGTAGCAGTTCGGTGAAAGGCCATTTGTGTTCCATAACGACAATGCGCCGTGCCATAAGGTCCATGCTGTCTGGCGCCTGGTTTTCGGAGAAAAATGTTCAGAAACCTCAGTGGTCCGCCCAGAGTCCAGACCTCAACCCTATTGGACATCTTTTGGATGAAATTGTAGCGTCTGATTCGTGCGCGCACGATGCGACCGGAAACGACCATCCAACTTGTGCAAGCTTTGAAGAATGCTAAGCAAAATATCCTTTGCTTGCTATCAGAAACTGGCCACAGTACGCGCTATTAGACACGCTGTAAATAATGAGTCTGTTCGGTACCGCAGATGGCCACTTTCAATTGAGTATTATTCCTATTCAACGTTATCTGCTTAGTCAGAGCGGAATGACCTTACACATTTAGGCTCATAATTTAAGGAAAGCCCGTATAACCAGGTAATTTTCGCTTAACTGTATGTAAATTATGTGAATTTTATGTTTAAAAGAGTTTATATCACTTTGGAAATAAAAGGTGGCGCTCTATTCATGTTGGGTCGTACTACAAATGCAGTCACAGGGTGGAAAACATTTTATTTACAAAAATTGCGTATTACATTAATTAGACATACTCAAGTGGCGTATGCATTTCAGCCATTTGACTGGAAGTTTCCGGATGGCTGTGGCGAACCGTTCATTATGTGTGTTGGTGTCTTCAATTTCCCTATTTCGTTCTGCAGCTCTTCAAATGTTAGGGGGGAGGAGGGGATATCGTAATTGTGACAAAAGTGAGCGGTAAAATAGGGAGAAACGGAAGGGATTATCTATGTATGAACGTTCGCCTATATACTGAAGCCGTTTATAATGACCGGTCCGCCTGATCACGCAGTTGTCGCTAGAATGCGAGATTGGTATAAAAAGAGAAAGCTTAGTGCTTAAGACGGTAGTAAAATTGATTGGTTTGTGAGGTTATGGTTAAACAATGCGATTTGGCAGACATTAAACGGGGAATGATTGTATGAGGTCGGAGTCATGGAGCGATTACAGAGCCGTATCTCGAAACCGCCGCATTCGGGAAATCTTCAAGTGCAGTTGTTGTTAAAGTGTTTAAAAACTAGATAGTCAGCCAAAACTCTGGATCTCAACGCGCAACTTGTGGTCGACTAGCGAATGCTCGGGCAGAACGGAGATTGTCCAAAATCGAAAAGGATGAAAGAAGGGCAACAGTGCAGCAAATTACACCACATCTTAATCGAGAGTCCTCTCAAAAGATCTCTGAACGTTAGTCGTACACTTCTTCTCACACCTTTGCTGTCTGCAGGTAATAAAAGAAAACGTCTCCATTTCGCACAGGAGCGCAAGGTTTGGACAGTGGATAATTACGAAGGAGACTCGGACAGTAACGGGAATTTGCGTTTCATAAATTAATTTCATTCATTCAAAAGTAACAAAATTGTATTTTCAAAACTTTATTTACTGCCTCATGTTTCAACATAATCGCCACATTTGTTTATGCAGCGATAACAACGTGCAACCGTTTCTGTATATTACTTTCAAGAAATTCGTTCGGCAGAAATTTGTTCGGCATAAAATCCCACCTTCGGAGAGTCGTTTTCACTTCGTGGTTAGCTGACCTCTAAGGAACTTCTTTACCAGATCGAATAAATGTTTGTCACTTAGTGCTAGGTCCTAGTTATTGTTGCAGGTTTTCCACGACCAAGTCGAATACAAACAAGAAAACATGGTGGAAAACGCACATCATCACGGGTGAGTAAAAACTTCAAGACTGCGAAAAGTATTGTTAAGGTACAACGATTTGTGATTGGCATGCAATTGCCTTGTAATGGCAACGGTGTTTTGGGATGGGCATGACATTTTCCTATATGTTTTCTTCCCAAAGGCAAGACAATCAAAGCCGAAGCGTACGGTGCGCAATGAAACAACTGTCCGGAGGTGACTTTGCAATCAGCCGAACGAATATTTGACATAAGTATACAGAAACTGGGACCACTGCATAAACGAATACGGCGATTACAGTGCGTCGCAAAAGTTTAGGCAAAATCATTTTTTTCCTGGCAAACACGCTTATTATACTAAAGGTGAAACTGTCTTTTATAATACTTAAGAATGAAAGAAACCAATTCCATACACGGAGTTTTTAATACATAGCTTGCGTATTTTGTACAAAAATGACAAACAAATAAAAAACGACATAGTTTTGATGTCTCAAAAATATAAGCAAAGAAACTATTTGGATTTTTATCATAACATTAACGAGAAATTATGTTTCCATTGGCCTAATTAGTTGGAAGACACGATTACTCATCGAAACAACCAAATTTTGCAGCACTTCTGGGTCCATACGAGACTGTATTGCACCAACAATCAGAAATCGCGTCCTTCAGTTCCTCCACAGATGAGTATTGCTTTGCACCAACATAAATTTGCCTAGACATAATCCCCCAGATATTTTCAGTGGGATTCAGGTCTGGGCTTCTTGCTGGTTGCTGGAACCATCATTTTGTGGAATTTGCGCTATAGATCGATGCGTTGTCCTGCTGGAATATACACTCTGGGCCACCAATCATCTCACAAAATGGTAAGAAATTGTCAGTCAAAGATTTTTGATAATTTTCAGTTTTCTAAAGACCATAAACAAATTCCAACGATGTTGTTCCATTGAATCCAAACGCTCCCCTCACCATCACAGACCCTCATCTGTCTGCTGAAAAAAACACCGTTTCTCCTTTCTCAGATCATTCCAATAACTGGCCCATCCGTCTGGGCCATCTAAATTCCATTTTTTCTCGTCTGAGAAGAGAACTGATAGCCACTCGTCCTTCTATTCCATATGGGCTTGTGCCCAGATCAAACGTGCTTCAATGTGTTCCAGTTTCAGGGGAGGTTTGGTTTGGTTGGTTTGGTTGTATAGTATTAACGTCCTTTTCAACTGCTATGGTCATTTCAGGACGGCGTTACAGGGGCCGCAAATTTTGCCTCGCAAGGTTCTTTAACGTGCAGCCGGCAAACGACTACACGGGACCAACGGCTTTACTTCCCTTCCGAAGGAAGTGCGTGATCTCAGGATTTCCCCCTGAAAAATCCTCGTCGTCCTCGGCCGGATCGAACCCGCGTACTCGGGCAACTTTTAAGGGAGGACGTTTTGGCATTTTCACGTAAGCAAGAAGTTGGCATTCCTTAAGGCGCCTATGGACGATGTCTTTTGATGCTAGGTTAGTCTGTTCAGCAATTTGCCTAACAGACAAACTGTTTTTGGACGCCAGTCTGATGAATCGTCTGTCATCACGGGATCAGGTTGCTGTAGTTCGTCCAGTGCATGGCTGTGCTTTATGATGTACACCTCTTGCTAGAACTTTATAAATTCCAAGTACAGAACGCTGTATAATTGAAACAATCTCTTTAACTGAATGCTCCTTTACTTTTAGCACCCAGATCTTCGCCACTTCGTCAGTAGTGAATTGCTTGTTAGAGTTCTCGCACTGTAAGGTGAAATGGAAGAGTTTACTTTATCGCGCTCAATAGGTAGGGACGTCATTGAGATAGTATACTTTATACCCTCATGAGCGATCTGTGAGCTGTTTTTTTCACTCAAGCCCGCTCGCAACCACTCGTTGGAGCCTATTGTTGAAGTGCCAGGATTTAAGAAAATTAGAGCATTTAAAAAAAAAAAATTCCTTACCTATCCCTACCTATTGAGCGCGATAAAGTGAACTCTTCCATTTCACCTTACAGTGTGAGAACTCTAGCTGGCATGATTATGAATCAGTTTAACAAGAAATACTGTTACTTTTATACATTTTCACATATAATTTGAACAATTTTTACATGTTTTATACTAATTTGCATGGATGTACCATTCTGAACGAGGAGTCATGGTTATTGCCTAAACTTTGAGACAAGAAAAATGTGATGTTTTTTATTCGTCATCTTTGTGCAAAATGCGTGTATTTAAAATTCCGCATATGGAATTAGTTTGTTTCATTCTTAGACATTATAAAAAAATGTATAAGATAAAAATTTTAAAGCACACACTTTCACCTTAAAAAGTGCAGTAAAAAGTCTAATTTTTAAAAAAAGGTAAAAGTGTAGTGGCGCGTTTATTTTATTATGTGGTATTTTCTTTTTAAAATTTACTATTAAACGCGCCACCAGACTTCACCTTTTTTTAAAAATTAGATTTTTTACTTTTTACTGCACATTGTAAGGTGAAAGTGTGTGCTTTAAATTTTTTATTTTATACATTTTATTTTATTCTTTTTAGTCTTTACTTAAAAAATAAGCGTTTATATGATAACTACAAAACCAAAAAAAATTTAGAAGACGTTCTCGGCAAAGCGTTTACAACAATACATTACGCTGGTTAATCATAAACTTTCCTAGCATTGATGATCAAATTAACAACAATTACATACGACAATTAACAACGATAACAATATAGGCACTCGTTACGTCATGATTGCACTGTATACATATTAAACTTAAATATTAAATAACTTTAGAATAAATGCAAGACTAAGGAAACTAACGACTGAAACATGCATTGTCATCTGTAAGATGCCGCTGGGAAAAATTTCAGAGTTGTAGGTAGTCAGGAAGTGCGCAAAATATTGATTAGGTTTTGGTTTGGTTTGTTTGGTATTAACGTCCTTTTCAACTGCCATGGTCATTTCAGGACGGCGTTATAGGGGCCGCAAATTTTGCCTCGTAAGGGTTCTTTAACGTGCAGCCGGCAAACGACTACACGGGACCAACGGCTTTACTTCCCTTCCGAAGGAAGTGCGTGATTTACCCCTGAAAAATCCTCGTCGTCCTCGGCCGGGATCGAACCCGCGTACTCGGGCATCAGAGACGATCACGCAACCGCTGAGCCACCGAGGCCGATCAAAATATTGATTACAAAATATGCGCACAAACACACAAACAAGTGAAGTTCAATAAAAGTGTGTAAATAAAAAATTCACATTTTCTATGATGATCAACGTTTTTACCAAGAAAAAAAAATGGTTTTGCCTAAACTTTTGCGACGCACTGTATGTTGAAAAATGGGGCAATAAATAAATTTCCAAAATAGAATTTGATTCGCTCTGAATATTTGAAATTAATTTACGAAATGCATTTACGTATCTGGTCCGATGAATTATGTTCACAGGTATACATTGCCGATGGCTGAGTAAGAATTTGGTGGACACGACATGAAACCAAATGCATTACTACAACCCTTCAAGCTAGTGAAGGAGCGTTATGGTTTGGGGTATGTATATCTGGCATGCTTAGGGTCTTTTAATAAGCGTTGATCAACATCTAAATCACAAACACATCTAAATATCTTTGCTGACCACTTCATTCTGACATGTTGATGGTTTATCCCAATGGAGATGACTACTTTCAACAAGATAATGCGTTCTGCTATAGTGTTAATATTCTGCAGGATTGGTTTCAGGAACATGAAGGTTTACTTTACTTAGGAAACCCCCTTCCCTCCGCTACAACCTCCATATCTCACAACTGGAAAAACTGACACAACATGGTCTCAGATTCCACAAAACACCTATCAACATCTGGAGGAGTTCATGCCAAGAAGAAGCGATGCATTATCAAGGGCAAAAGGTGGCCCAACAAACTACCGAGGAGATAGTCAAAATAACTTGGCCACTAAAAAAAATGTTTCTGCTTATGCACGTGTTTGTGGCTTCTTTTTTATGTGAACAATTTCCTCCATTCGAATACATTACGTACGTTCACTTAGCGCGGGGGGGGGGGGGGGTTTAAGTAATGTTACAAAGTGTTACATAGGGGAGGGAGGACTGTGACATTTTAGCGAACGTATTTGTGAATGACCCCTAATCAAACTCGACACGGCGTCCACGACTCGATATTGAAGGTCGTCCTGTGCTCATATCTGTGGATGAAGTTTACTGTCCACTGTTGAACTTCGCCGAACAGTCAACCAACGGAACACAGCTGTTCGCCTTGACGGTATCTTGTCTCCGCACACTGAAACCATACAAGAATGGATACCACCTCCTGAAACCCCCTTCTTTCCACAAAAAACATAACGTCCATCGCTGGCCGTGATAATCGCTTTCCATCTTTGCTTTCTACGCATGCAATGTCGGCGACGGAAAAACCGCCCACCTTAATCCTTTAACGAGCCGGTAGCGCAATCTGTGTATTTCGCATATCTCAAGACCTGTCGATGTTTCGCTGTCGTTTGGAGTTCGTTTACGACGTGAGAGGGCTTGTGTCAATCATTTCTCTACAACCTAAATTACATAAGGTACTCACTGACTAACAACGTCTTTGCACGTGCATGTAATACCACTGAAAACAGTACAAGTAGTAATTTTGGGATAAACCTTTTTTCCTTTAGCCATATGATTGAGCGAACTCATCTCGATGATGTAATGTGCGGTAGAATTGTTGGCCGTCTCGAGGCTGGTCATACTCGGTCCCTAAACCTGCCCCAGAGTATCATTTCCCGGAAGAGATACTAAGAAGATGGAAACATAAACCGGCGTTTCAGTTGCGGGCGTCTAAAAGTTACAACTGAATACAAAATAATACAGCAATACAGCTTGCTGCAAACCTTAGAGCTGCTACTGGAGTGGCTGTTTCCAGCCATATATTTCATCGTCGATTATATGATTATGGATTGTATGCCCGAAGATTAGCAAAACGCATCCCATTGAATACTTCCCATTGAAGAGCCCGTGTGAACTGGTGCGTAGATCATCATGCTTCGACATTGAACATGTGCGAAAATGACTGCTTACGGATGAATCCAGGTTTAGTTTTCAGAATGACTCACGCCGTATTTTCATCTGGAGAAAACCTTGCAGCACTATCCGTTTAACGTTCTTGAACGCGACCGTTAAGGGGCTGGTGGTGTCATGGTGTGGGATGGAATAATGTTGGGCTTCTGTTGATCCCTCCACGTGTTTGAAAGAGGAGATGGAAAATGAAATTTAAAATGAAACAAAATAAAAACAATTTTTTTTTAGCATTTTCATCGACATATTTATTATAGTAGGTTAATTGATATATGTTACACTAACAATTATGCTGTTGTGCGAGACATACTACAGTTGCCGAAATTAGTACAAATTTCTTGGTAAATTAGAATTGTATTTTGGATTGCATTTTAACGTGAACGTTTAGCAATTAAAAATGTACATGTGGAAGGCATTAAATGAAGTGGAATGTCTTTTGTTGACGCGTGAGGTCAATGTTTTGCAAATTCTTTCACTTTCAACGCCAACTCTCTCCCTAGCGGCGATATTTGGAACGATATGAAGTTTTCATTTCGAAAATCAGTTCCACCTCACTGATTATCTCTAAAAATTGCGCTGAAGAGCGATATTTTTATTTTGGTTCGCCTTGTGTATATTAGAATCTCGGCGGAAAAACAATTTTAGAGATCCACTAAGAGATTTCATTTGGTGGGATGATGATTTTGATTTAATAAAGCATCTCGTGTTATTTTCACTTAATAATTCTAATTTCTTCTTGTTAATCATCGCCCATAAGTAATATGTTTCGGCAATTTATCATTTAAATCGATCCTAAAATAACAGAATTCTACAACGGAAGTTCAAAATAATAACAAACATTCTTTACACATCCCATGCTCTTTTTTTCTTCACAGTATCTTCTGCATTTGTAATCCTTGAAAGGTTTTGAAAGGCTTTTGATTCAAAACAGGAACTGTTTTTTTTAAGGATGTAAACATAGAATATTTGCCCATGATGCTTTTGAAAAATTTTCCTTTCTTTCTGCCATTTATGTGAACCAGAGGAAGCGCGGTCCTATTTCCTTACAACGTTTTTACCATGGTGCTTCTTATTTTCACGTTTTCTTTTCAACAGAAACCATCTCGTTACCTGTCTTATTGATCTACTTCCGCTGGCAGAAAAGAAAACGATGGCGTTGAAGAAAATATAGAGGATAAGCAAGGAAGTTGAAAAAGTGGCACTAACAGGTGCCACAAAAAGAAGTGCACACAGTAAATAAATCTTATAAAGCACAAGCGTATTAAATAGTCATTCAATTTCTAAAATTTACTTCCATTTAATCTTAAAAAGTCTAATATCTATTCATCTGTTAGCATTACTAAATAATTTATTATAATTTAACGATCCTTTTGTTGTAGCAATGTGCTTTTACAATGCCAGTAATTATTAGTGAATATACTTTTATTACAATCAATAAATAAAAAAACTTTAAATACATAACCCTAAAAAGTTAAGATTTTAAAACAATCATTTAACTTGCTTTATTAGACGAAATTAAAACACAAAAGGGTGCTTTATGAACCAGGCAAGGGACTGTTGTATACATATGCCGATAACTGAAAATAAGACATTTGAATGTAAAGCATAATATACAGCATGACCACTAACAATTGTAACCCTTATTCGTAATTCAGAAGGATTTGTGATATCAAATTATACTGGGTGTCTACAAATGTATGACGGTATTTTGCTGCAAAAGAACTGTATCGCATAGTCTACGAAAAAAATTATTCTAAGTTGCCGCTTAGTTATCCAATTTAATTACGTCTCAAGGATGCATTAAATAAGATATTTCCAATTTTTGAACATGTAAGTCTCACATTTCAAAGTTGACTTCCATATCAAAAATGGCGTCGTTTTTTTTTGGAAATGGAATACACATAAAAACCCCTCTGGAAATGGAATATCACATAAAAATACTCTGTCAGATTTGCATTTTAGAAATTGGCTCCAAGCCCCCAACCGCTAACGAACTTTTTTCTCTATAGGCCTCAGTCCTACGGAACTGTTAGGAATGATTGTTCACAGGGTGAGGACACCACCCTAGTTTGTTTGCAAAGTTTGGATAAACCCATACAGGGTTATCCACTGTTGGCTGTATTATTTCACAGCCTCGGTATCCCGTTAATTTGCTTTATAGATTCTTCATAATATTTTCCTGGCCCACCCTTCCTCTTGGAATCAGTTCATTCTGGACAGTTAAATTTCGATAATTTGAGAACGAACTATATACGGGGGCTGTTCAATAATGATTGAGACTGAATTTTTCTTCAAAAATATTAGCAGTAGCAGTAATCTGTTTTATTGTTGTGAGAGAACGCCATGTGGCGCACATGCCTGCAGAAGGTCGAACTTGTTTACTTCCTCCGTATTGCGTGGAAGCAATTGAAATACGTATCAGTTAGTTTCCGCCTACGGAGCAGCATTGTACCCACAGATTTTGTTATCGTTCAAAAAGGCCCTGGATTTTTAGACGCAGTGATTACGGCTAATGAAAGCTGGTTTTACCATTATGACCCTGAAACAAAGCAACAATACACACAGTAGAAGACACTAGTTTGAATTGGGCGTTGCTTGAATCAGTTTCTGAAGATAATGACATTTCGATTTATTCCCAACTTTTAATGATTGCATCCTTCAATTTATTCAAAGAGGTGTGCTGTTTGCCACCAGCATAAACAGCCCGGGATAACTCTCCCCATAAATTTTCTGTGGGATTCAGATCAGAACTTATCTAATAGCCGAACCGCATTATTGAGACACCACTCATTTGTCGATGCAGCCGTGTGTTTGGGGGCATTATCCTGTTGGTAGATCAAAAAATTGACCTCCTAATCTCTCCCCAAAAGAAAGTAAATTTTCTTCCATGAGATTTTCGTAGTTTACAGCTTTCATTCGACCTTTTTTTTCGCGGATTTTTATTCCAACACAAAAACGATTGAACTTGAATGACAGACTCAGCTCATGCAGATGTCGGGCAATGGTTGAAAATTGAACCTTAAACTGTTCTGCGAGTTCCCTCGTTGTTACATTGTGATCTTATTTATTTATTTATTTACAATTTTTCATTCCTACATGGAATAAGTACACATTACAAGCTACCAGTGATACAATCCTAGAAATATGTCCTTTATGATTCACACATTTGCTATCTTTACATGCTACTATTTGACTACGTTCAATATAAGTAAGTGAATTCTACATTATAATAGTGTTATACGGGAAATAGGCCTCCAATCATTGACAAGTTTTTTCAATATTTGACATCCACGATCTTAAATGATGCATCGGGTGATTTTCATCTGTAACAGCGAAAGAAAACTCACAGAGTCTCGCGTAATCTTTAACATAATCGAAGGTAGGAAAATCATATACTCTACATGTCTCTGTGATGGAGGCAAATTTAGGCAGATTCAATGCTGCCCTTATAACGTCTTTATTCGCTACTTTCAGTTTTGGTGGCGCCGCCCTTGTGGCATTTACTTGAACGGAGCTAAGTAGGATTCGCCTTAGTTTAAATAAGGCTCAACACGTTGTTGCAGCTAAAGAAATGAAAGGAAAAAGTAACAAATACTGCCGTGTTTAAGGCTGCAAATCAAAAACGATGTTACATGAAGTAAGATTATATTTTTTTCCCAAAAAATAAAAATAGAAAAAGTTGGGAAGCAAAACTTACAATGGGGAAAAAAGCCACAGATACAATGAGTATCAACACAATTTTTTTCCATCACCACCTTGTAAGCAGAAATTAGCAATGGTAGGGTAAAAGATGGAAAAGATTTACATATTTTAACATACACTACTAATAAAATGAAATAATATTTATTTATTTATTTATTTATTTATTTATTTAATAAAGTTATGATAAAACTACGCCCAGCTGGGACTTGTATGGTCACTGACCTCCGAGTTAGTCCCAGCGGGTGCGACAATATAACAAAATATAAGCAAAAAAAATATTATGGTAACACTTAAATGTTAACAAAAACTAAATAAGTAAGATGAGAACAAAGACCATGTGACATATAACAATCGCAAACTGTAATGAAGTTATGTATAATTTCGTTATGTTTATCCTATTCCTTACTTAAAGATATAAAAATAACTGTATAAGTTGTTATATCCCATAAAATGTTCAAAATTTGCTTTTTGAAGTTTGTTTCACGTACAATACGTTTATATGCACGTTATTTTACGGTAAAATCACTACTTGTGGGTCATTAATAAGTAAAAAATTAGGAAGAATTATCATTTATTTCTTTCTTTTTTTCTTTATTATTAGGAAGAATTTTCATTTTGAATCTACTTTTTCATATTTAATCAACATATAACTTTCCAACTAAGAAATAAAATTTTTTAGGTATATCAGCATTAAAACGAAAGTTGAAATCAAGTACTATTCCTAACAGCTGCTTGTCACATCGACCACTTGAAAAATATACCATCATACAGAAAACATCACACAGTGTAATATTCAAAGCATGTTGATGGAAAATGGATCCTACTCAATGATATCAACACAACTTCAAACTGATCCTACTCAATGAAGTTGTATTGATATCATTGATCCTACTTTCGCCGCCATTTTTCAAAATTAGCAGCGCCCTCTATATTCACTGAAAGTAGCGAATAAGCTTCATCAATTGCTTGGCGTAGATCACCATCTGAAATCATGATTGGCCGACCAGAGAGGTGCATCTTGAAGAGTGCTATCTCCGCGTCTGAACCGGCGATACCATTCTTCTATTGTACGTAAACTAACAGTATCATCACCTAAAAGTTGGCAAATGTTTCGGTGACATTGCGCAGCACTGATCTTTCCAGAATACTCGTAGAACGTTATTGCTCGAATATGCTCGCGTGAAAGGTCCATTTCAGACCGTTGATGGCACTCACAGATGTATAGTTAGAAAGTTGATTCTTGGATGTAATATAGCAAAGATATTCAGGAATCGAATGCAATAATTTGTTTGAAAACATATGAATACCCCCCTCGGAAAACGAGCCCTTCTTGGGCACGGGTTCTAGAGCCGGAAGAAACTTTTGCAACAACCTGATACAATATTGTTTTTTACAGTCCATCCGAACGCTCCCCAGATCATTAGAAAGATTTCTTCAGCTTGCTGTTTGGAGAATAGTTGCTTCGCTCTTCTTAGATCGTGCCAACAGTAAGCTAGCTCATCCGCACCATCGAGATTAAACTTTTTCTCATCACACCACTAATTTTTTTCCAGTTGTCATTTCAGACCATCATTCTCGTGTCCATTCCAATCGTTTCTGTTTGTGGGTCTGATTCAGTTTACGTGGATTTTTCCCTTTACACGGGGCGGGAAAAATATTTCATCAATCTGGAGAGAGTGAATTTTGACCGCCTTTCATTTTGAATTTTGACCGCCTGATTTCATTTCAGGCCTTTTAGCTAGACCGCCAAAGGCTTGCGGACTTGGATTGTATTTCCGTGGTGCCAATTTACGAGGTGGTTGACCGTGACTGTCCGTAATTGTTTTCTAATTTTATAAAATCTTCTGTATATATAAAGAAGGATGTTTGTTCGTTTGTTTGTGGGTTTGTGGGTTTGTTTGTTTGGTTTTTATACAAATCTATAGTTTTATTCCGATCTTGATAAAACTTCGCATACATGACCTTCAAACCATGAGGAAGGTCACTGTCTACCTCAGATTTCGGAAAAATAATAATTATCGATAAAAACTCGATATTCATGGTTATGGCAGGGCATATTAATGAGAAATATCTCATGACCAACAATGCAAGACAAAGTTTTTGCAACAATAAGTATCAACAATAGTATCAACACGCAATTCACAAACGCTCTGCACGGACCTACAATATATATCTCAGGACCAACAATGCAAATAAAAGTTTGTGCAACAATAGGTATCAACAGTGGTGTCAACACGCAATTCACACTACGCTCGGACCAGAAACAGATATCTCATGACCAACAATGCAAGAGAGTTTGTGCAACAATAGGCCTGTCGTGTTCGCATCAACAGTGGTCTCAATGCGCAATTCACCAATAACAATGAGCACAAAATTATTCAAAGAATTATAACAATGAACATAAAATGATGATGCAATGACAGAACATTCGTTTCCAAGAATTATTAATAATGAGCAGGAAATGGATATCATAGACGATATAGATAGGGCAGTCTCTCTCGATGATGCAAAGGAGGTACGTGTCTTCCTTCAGCTCCCTAACAAGCGTTCAGACGATTGGGAAAAGTGTGTGTGTTTCTTTATATATGTGTGTGTGTTTACCTACAAGCGTAATTATCCCGGGCAACGCCGGGTCCTCTGGTAGTCTTCTATATATATAAAGAAGGATGTTTGTTTGTTTTTTATAAAAATCTACGGTTTTATTCCGATCTTGATAAAATTCGCATACATGACCTTCAAAGCATAAGGAAGGTCACTGTCTACCTCAGATTTCGAAAAAATAATAATTATTGATAAAAAATCGATATTCATGGTTATGCCAGGGCATATTAATGAGAAATATTTCATGACCAACAATGCAAGACAAAGTTTTTGCAACAATAAGTATCAACAATGGTATCAACACGCAAGTCACAAACACTCTGCACGGACCAACAATATATATCTCATGACCAACAATGTAAATAAAGGTTTGTGCAACAATAGGTATCATCAATGGTGTCAACACGCAATGCACCAACACTATGCAAGGATCAACAATATATGTCTCATGACCAACAATGCAAGGCAAAGTTTGTGCAATATTGAATTCAATGCATAGAATTCCTGTTATTCAGGCTTTTCTTAGAAAAGAGAATTCTTAGTAATTAACAATTTCTTGAAAATCTTTAAAAATGATCAGTAACTGGAGATAATGAGTTAGCAGACTATTGAGAAAGAGTGAAAGACGATAGAGGAAGCACTCCTTTAGCTCCGTGCTGTATTGAGCAAATGGTAAGCAAGTAAATAGAAGAATCGACGACCGCTAGACTACACAAAGGGATGAATGGCCAATTTTCGCTTCAAGACATCGAAAGAAGAAAGAAAATTTCAACAACATCAAGTGTAATTATCCCGGGCAACGCCGGGTCCTTTGCTAGTTGTTAATAACTTTATAGGAGCGTACATTAAAATAAAGATAACAGGAAACCACTGATCCACATAAAACTTTTAATAGAACGTATGCGCATTTCGGCAGCCACGCTGCCTTCTTCAGCGTACACAAGGTTTTTTGATCAGAACAGACAAATCTGTTCAGATCAAAAACCTTGTGTACGCTGAAGAAGGCAGCGTGGCTGCCGAAATGCGCATACGTTCTATTAAAAGTTTTATGTGGATCAGTGGTTTCCTGTTATCTTTATTGAAGTTCGTCCACAGTGTCCGGCTCCAGTTCTCTCTTAAAGGAGCCTACATTGTTTAACAATCGAACGATTTGAGAGTCTCTGACTTCCAGGCTGTTATTTGTTCTTATTCAAACTCAGAGAGAGGCTTGCCACATTCCAGATTTCAGTGTGAGTTAATTATTAAAGCAATATTTAAAATTTTCGTGTTTATATTTGCCATTATTTGTAAATGTAAATTACTGCCCTCTAACAATATATAAAACAATTACAATGTTGATAAAATCTCTTAATTTTAGAGATATTTCCACTTAAAAAATAATGAACTTATGAATAAATCTGTTATGATATCTTCCTTTGCTGTAAGGCATATGACATGAATATCGTCTGACTTCTAATAAGTAGAGAATAAATATATCAATAAACCGAGATAGTTAATAACTTTCGTTGACACTACCCTAAATGAAAATAGAACTCTTTTTCATGTATTTTTCATGGCAGTGATTTTTTTTAATATGGAATTTCTTTCCCAAAGATAGTACGTATAAAAAACAGATTTATTTTTTTTTTTATAAATTATAATTCTCTTTTCTGTAGTTCTCAAAAATTCATTCGCTAAGGCAAGGCTGAGAGTCGTTTTCTTCACTCCTTAATTTGTTCATTGTTTTGTGGAAGAAAGCAAAGATTTTTCGACAATATAATTTAATTTTAAATTTTGGATAAATTGAGCAATAAAATATACTTCGGAGAGTGTAGTCAATATGTTAGTTAGTTTCAGGAAATCCAATCGAAACAAAGAATAATCAAACTCTGAGTGGCAAATCGTGGCCTTCTCGTTTCATTCTAAATTAAGAAATCTTGTAATGTTTAGGCTTAAAGTAAAAATCTCCACCTTCGCCTCAAAATTTATTTTAATGTTTGACTTTACTGTTTACTCTTGTGGTTCCTCCAATCAAAGAATGAATGTGAAATATATTTATAAGAGTGGAGGGTAATTTAAGATAACAAAGCAGCCGTTCATATTCTCGAGAGTTCGGGACAGTTGGTCGTGACACGGGCTTCGAGTGACCAATTGAATTCAATTGAGTACCTGCTCTCCTGGATACTTCTTTGACGAGCTTAACGCCTCAAGTACTTCTTGTCTCGGAGTTGTTGTCATATTTACGATTCCCGCGGAGATAAATTATAACTAGCACTTTGCACAAAAGTGTATTTTTCGCAACAAGTGCTTTAAAAGGCGCATTTTAAGACTTGAAGAATGTATAGTATCATTCAAACTGAATTTAGTCTGGAAACAGATGTGTCTGATCGCACCGTTACAATAATCTTTAAAAATTATCGCTGCCTTTTCAAAAAGAAAAACAAGGAATTAAAAATTGTACTTTGGATGAGGGTTGGCTCATGTTATGATTTTAAATATGAAAAATATCTAATAAATTAATACTTTAAGCATTGTTTTAAAATGATAACGCTGTTTCACAATAAATTTAGAAATGTATGGTAATTACAATGATTTTGAAATTATATTTATTAATAAATTTTTAAAAGTATGTCAGTTGGCAAAATCAAAATGGAGCTGTAAAACATAAAAAAGAATTTAGTGGCAGAAATTTTGATTCATTCTCTTTATAAAATGGCGTAGAACTGTCGGAAGTCGATGCAGTCCACTTTTGTCAACTTCAAAGATATCAGCAAAATGTGATAACCTTCTTTGGTGTAGTCATTTTTTAGCTTGGCCGAATATCTTTAATCTTATTTTCTTTTCATATTGGTGATGACCTCTTACGTCCATCAGGATTTTCGTATTCTTCAGTATATTCCCCAGTTCTTTCTTAATTATGTAGTGTTAGTTTATTTTAAGCAATAAACCCTTTACGATTTGTTTGTTGGTGGAATGTTTATCATATTTATTGAATGTGAATCATAATGAATTGCATAGTTATGTGAATTAAATTTCATCATATTCAAACGGGGTTCTTAGTCTCTCTGCTAATAAGTATTCACAGTTTTCTAAGAGTTCTATTTTTTGTTTATGTGAATAAAAATTGCGTCTATTTCACGTCCCTGTACGGTTTTTGGGACACTACTTCCTCTTCCCACTAACCATTGTCTGGGTGATATTTAAATTTGACAGAAACGTGGTCTACCCAACTGTTGGTTAGTGCAAACAACCGGAAAATTCAGAAGTATCGTGTTCATTGACAGAAAAATTCGCTACTTACATCAACGAGAAGTCCTGCCAAATGCGAATTGTCTTTATTTAGCAGTCTTAAAGAATATCTGAAAGATATAATTTCTTTTGAAAATAGATCGATAACAATCTGAAAATTCAGGAAATTATTAGGCACTCTTTGATACACGCATGAAGAGAAATACCTGATAACGCGGAAACGGTCATTGATAAACCACCTGATCTCCAGCGCGTGTTTTCTTGTGCTGGTAAAGCTGTAAAAAAATTTAAACAATGGAGTAAAAAAGTTTAATACAGTTCTACATGTTTGAATCCGAGTCCGATACCCCTTTCAATGATGAAGAAAACGTCAGAAGCGACAAGAACATAGATGAAATTTCATCTTATATTTTAGCAAGATCGGAAGAGTGTTAATGCGCTGCATGCATTTCTATAAATTCCGGTCTGAATATAGTCAAAATTACCATTACTACAAGCAGGGCCGGCTCAAGGTACTGGCAACTGGGGCAGTTGCCCGGGGCGCGCCATATGCTTAATAGGGTTAAAAGGGCGCCAGAAAAAGAAAAAAGGGCGCAAATGGGAGCCAGACGGTCAGGTTGGCCAGGGCACCAGCGAAGCTTTAGCCGGCTCTACAAGTTCGGAATCTCTAGACAAATCGCATAGGAGAGTTTGGCACAATGCGCGTTTCTGGCGAGTGGTTGCGCTGCCTCGCATGTAAGTGCTACTGAAATGCTGGACCAAATCTTGAAGTCCTTCAACATCAAATAGAAACTGCCACGACATGCAACCTGAGATCATAGCATTGATGATATGCCACATTCGCAATCACTCATGATAGTTGTTGGATCTTGATTAAATTCCAAGTCCTCCATATGTTCGTTACTGAAGTTAATAGTTCCTCATATATCGTTGAAGTCTTTGCAGACAGGAAATGCATATATCCATGCACTGCGGATTGGCCCTGACCTGTTGAAACTACGAGCATCTTCATTAGGCAATGCGGCCGCAAATTGTTCCATCGTGATGTAGTGAAGGTGCCATTCACGCAAAACACGCGGGTTTTACGTGGCCCAGATAAACTTCTGAGTATTGACGTATCCACTGAAACGATGCCATGCGTCATCTGACCAATGTTTATTAGGCATTCCTATCTTATATATGTTGTATAGAATCTACATACGAAGCTTGACCAACGAATTTTTAACATCCTATATAACGCTTTACCTCCCGCTAAAGTTCTAGCTTATTAATCCAGAGCTTTAACCTCCCACCAGCACTAGGCGCCAGCAATAGGCGCCGTCTATTGTAAATAAAGGGTGTGCGGAGAAGAGGCTGCAATATTAAAGTATCCATATTTTGGGGCCTCAAGGAAATTTATCAGGCCCTAAATACTACATAATTTTAAAATGTTTCATTGAAAGCAAGAAATCTGTACATGCTAGAAAAAAATTCAATTTCTTAATTTAAATTTCTTTTTTTAAACAACCCGCGGGTTGTCCCCCAACAGGCCAAAGCCCAACACGTAATGAAGAGATGGGAATTTGCTTGAGCGTAAAAATAAAATTGTTACGAATTTCGCCTGTAGGCAGCTTTGCAATGACTCCCAGTATAATTAGCCTCACTCAATAAACAAAGAAAACTAAAATTTAATTGCATTTTATTAAGTAATTTTTTAAAATTAATTTATATGATTATTATCAATAGTTTTTTTATTTTAAGAATTTTCTTAGAATTTTTTAAATCTTTATAAATTTTATAAACGCATTAACATCTTTTTAAAATGTCACAAAGTCGTAAATGTCTATATATTTTTTATTTTAGATAATACTCTATCTAATTTTTTTCAGTATTTTTTTAATAAATTTTCTTTGATTTTGATGTTTCCATTTGATGTTTTCCATTGGATGTTTTTCTACCGTTGAAGTTTATTATCCAAAATTAAAAAATTGTATAGACTTTGTATTAAATTCCACTTCAATGTTTTAATTTGATTAATGGGTTTATTTAGTTAACCTTTGGTAATTTTGTGCACTTCTGACGAGCAGATCAATTATTTTAATTTTGGTTTGCATTTTCAATTTTTTAATTAAACAATTACATATATTTTTATTGTAATTCCACGAACTTTCTTTAATGTATTTTTTTCCTTTAAACCTTTATATTTAACCATTGACTTTGTTAATAGACATTGCAAACAAAAGTCTAATTAGGAATTGACGATGAAATATATATACTTCTATTGATTTTTTCTTAAATGAATTGCATATCAATTTCGTTCCTTTGCAAAGACCACGCAAAACCATAATTCAGGTTCCAGTTTTTAAATAAAATCGATCGGGTGGAAATGAATCAGTTTATTTAATCCCATTATACAATAATAAAAGATAAATCTACTTACGAGGGGACTGCACGGTCATGTAATTACGGATTTGGTTGAAATTTTAGGAGGTCATCTACAATATTAGTATACCTTCTATGTAAAAGGATTTTACTCAATGACTATTCGTTACGGAGAAAATAAATAAAATATTTTATGTTTATTATTTAGTACCAGATAAGTCAAATGGGAAAAAAGTTATGCAACTTAAGAGCGGTAGCACAGTGGCTAACATCAGGTTCTTTGGATATACTGATCCGGGTTCATTTTCTTAAAAAAATTTTCTGTTTATTTATTTATTTATTTATTTGTATTTTCCGTCATTATTATTTGTTTTCATTTTGTATAATAACATTTACATACATAAGCAACGTCATAGGTAAAAAAAATGCAAAATTTTGTACAACATTGTCACGAACGGTCATTACCGTGGCGTGTGAAATAAAAAAGAAACTATAAAGATCTCTTCGCACTATCGGCAATCCTCACCACCAAATCACGGATCGCCAATGACCATCCGTGAAAAAATTGTACAAAATTTTTCAATATTGACAATTTTATACAATATGTATGTGAATGTTATTACGCAAACTGCAAACAAATAATAATGGCGAAAAACGGAAAAATAATGGCAATAATAAACATAAAATATTTTATTTTTTTTCTCCGTAACGAATAGCCATTGAGTCAAATCCTTTTACACAGAAGGTATACTAATTTTGTAGATGTGATCTAAAATTTCAACCAAATCCGTGTCCAATACATGTCCGTGCGGTCCCCTTGTTAGATTTAATCAACTTAGATATTCAGTCGGATATAGATGGTGGTAATTGAAATTTTCAGTATCTCCAATCAAATCGGCCGTTGATTAATTTGGTCAACATTGTCGTATTTAGAAGTCAAAATAATTTTATATTACCGTCAGTATTATCACCAATTCGAATACATAATTAGAGAATTCTTGTTGAGCCCGTCGTTGTTCCCAAACACAAATATTTTTAACGAGGGCCGGTCTTAACAATCCCAGGTGCAGCAAGGAAGCGACAATCCTGCAAAAATGCTCAAATCAATTTATGATCCAACAGATAAGTCATGTGAATCGCTACTCCTGCAATAGATTACAAGTTGGCTAAGTTCATCAGCCAATTAGCGGTTGCCTTCGCCTCGTTGTACAGGTTTTTTTTATTTACAGTTAATATTTTCTGCTTAAAGTGCGCTTTGTTCAACACGTGCTCAAGTAAAGTGTATTACGAGTGTTCTGAGGAAAATTAATTTCGCATTAATTGCAAAAATATGTCCTTAAAAGGGTTCAACAATTTAACAGTAATTTATTTAAGAGTAACCTCAGTATGAGGCTAACTTTTACTTCAGCAGGTTTCCATGGTAACGCAGTGATTGACAGTTTTCACGTTTCGCTTTTTGGAGATGGCGCATTTAGAAAATCGAGGCGCGCCTTTGTGATAAGTTTCGGCAAAGTTGACTTATAGTAACTGCGAGCACTGCGTGCACTGCAGAGAAGCATCCCTCAGAGACACCCAAATGAACAACTCATTCATAGCAACTGTTTCGTATCCGCCCTGCAGTGAAACATCACTTAAAGACGCCACTGTTGACCCATAATTTCGCAGAATTTTACTCTGAAGTTATTACTTAGTATTAGAAATTATAAAGCTTATTTATAATTCGTAAATATTTAACAATAATCAGTTAATGTTATTGAAACGCTTAGTATAAGAATTTACAAAATTATTACTAATTAACAACTGATTTAAACATTTGCTATATTAAAAAATATTACTAAATTGCAAAAAAAAAGTTGAGTGGGTCTTGTATGATTTTATTTGCGTAAAGTGACGGTCCTTTAAAACCACACAACAGAATTCCGTGTTTCCATGTTTGTAAGATTACCAACAATTAAAACGCTCTTTACTGATTCCTTAATCGTATAATTTCATACATTTAATACCAAATGAGTAAATAACCTAAATGTGTAAACACGGAGTTTCTTTGTGTGATTATAATTTTATTCCCATAAACAGCCGTCATTTTACGTCATTTTACGCAAATAAATACTAAACACAAACAAACCATCTGGTATAAATAATAATAATAATAATAGGTAACAACAACAGGGAATAACCCACGAAATAAACTGGAAGGCCAAAGGCCCAAAATGGGGTTATTTAAGAAATATAATAATAATTACAAAGATAAAAATTCAACAATAATAATAATTCAGTTCAATTCAGTTCATGTACGGTGTTCACACAGCTAATTCAATCTTCATTCTAATGTCTGAGAGTGCACACAGATATTAAATCAAAAATTCGGTACATCAAAATTCGGGAATTTCCGCTTCAGTAACCGGAGAAAAACATTTTACACCCAATCCAGTTTACAAGACTGCATATTTGAACCCCCATTCTATAAAACAGAACAGTAAGACAAAATGGGTAAAACTAGACTCCGATAGAGCCGAACATATGTAGAAGGGCATCGAAAATCGGCTCCATTGCGCACTATGGTACCAAGATCGCGGACACAAAGCTTGGCAACTTGCACATTTCCACAAACAGACTAGGAGAACTCGATAAAATTGGTCTTTTTTGTCATATTTGGTTGCATTAATTGCAAGATCATTCTGCTCACACCAATGACATATACTAGAAATTTCCTGCTGAAGCAGGTGAGCATTAAGACAATTATAATGTTAAGCGTGGTTCCCACTGGCAGAAAACAAGAGAGCAGAGCAGAAACCAGGGCGTATTTTTTTCTGCCTTTTTACTTTCTGCTCCTGCAGGTGTCCCACATGGCAGAAACTCAAAAGGATAAGATAGCAGAAGTTTTGCCCAACACAGCACCGAAGCCGTCGATCGATCTAAACAGTACGTACACAGTTCGTACACAGTACGTACACAGTTCGTTCAATCCTCATCAATCATCACATCGAATTTTTGCATTCAATTGTTGTTTATTCAGTTTAATTTGATTAATTAATTAATAAATATATATTTCGCACCTCTTCTATTAGCGCTTCTACATCAATTTTCTTTCTCGGCCTCTTCACCTTTGTGAGCTGAGTGTCCGACATTTTTATTTTGTGAGAGAGAGAGAGAGAGAGAGAGAGAGAGAGAGAGAGAGAGAGAGAGAGAGAG
>JAHWFO010051248.1:759322-799406 GCA_023313115.1 Rhysida immarginata | reverse complement strand
GTTCTCAGCGCCGCTCTGTCGGCCAGAGAAAAAAATGTCCAAAGCTCTTAACATGGGATTTTCCAACCTATATAGAAAAAGCCTTGGTATGAGAACGGTCGTAGGCTTAAGCCTAGAGCGTATCGAATACTTTATTTTCGAATAATTAAATAGACTACAGGTTTAATTTCGAATAATTAGAGATAGGCTACAGAAATAGACCAAATAAAAATATACAAACCTTTTAATAAACTTTTAATATTTGATGTAAAATCCTTAGACAAATTCGGCACATGTTTTACCATCCATGAAAGAAACAGGATGGACAACTCCTATGAGTCGTGCGTGAGTTTTTTTTCAGTGACGCCCTCTGGATTCTTAAGTGAACAATACCGAAAACGTTCGGTTTCGCTTCGCATGGTTTCTGTTTACACAGCTGTTAGAGGAGAAAAAAGCATGGCAGCCTATCGCAAAAACAGTATGTATTTCATTGAGTTCTTTTGAATTTTTTTGTGTTATATATTTTTTATTTTTTTATTGAATTAGTTTATTGAAATATTAAGTTGTGGAGTTACAGTATAGGTAAATTTTAAAAAACCTTTTTTTTAATGTCAAAAAATTAATGGAAGTTTTTGGACTACACCTAAGTCTTGAGTACTTCCTTATAAACGACATTTAATGTTGTTGCATCTTAACTGCAAATGTATAAATTTCTAGGATCGCTAACTCTAGAACAGGCAACATACAGTTGGCCATGTGAGAAACAATGTTCTTGCAAATTTACTCAGCTATTAAGATGAAGTAGAATTAGCTTATGTTTGTTTGTTTGCTCAAGAGATGGCGCTAAGCGTTTCGCTCGCCGATCACCATATGATGAGCAGCCATGTTGACGCATTTTGAGAGCAATTAACGTAAATAATTTAATATAAAACCAATTTTTATGAATTAATACCTAGCCTACAAAGTTTCTACATAAATCCCCTAACAAACAAAACTTGTTTCATAAAAATCGATGCAGTAGTTCTTAAGGTTATCGAGCACATACACCGGGGAAGTGACTTAGATTTATACTATGTATAGATTATATGTCTATAAAAGCCGAAATCGAGAACATAGTGCCACATCCTCCAGAAGCTGGCATATTTTGGTAAATATATAGTAGTGCGGAACCCTCGATGCGCGAGTCCGGCTTGCACTAGCCCAATTTATTTTATATGCAGATGAACAGTAGCCTATATTGTTGTAGAATATAAGTTTTGAACACCACTGATGCTCCACTTTCATTTCTTTACCCTTCAACCTGTACGGTTGACACCCGTCATGCGACGGGTGGAATTTCTTGTTTATATTTTAATTTCTGAACAGAAATCAATTTCATTCACCCAGGTGGTCAAAATACCAAAGGAGTCTAATTATTTAATAAAATATTGTATAGTACTATGTGGACAAAGTCTTCGGATACCTTATGAAACATGCAAATTTTGTTTGCCATTTAAATTAGACGCATGCGCGTAACGTTTTATGCTCCCATATACGAGGGTTGGGGCATAAATCATGGCAACTATTTTTTTTCTTGTAGATATGTGAACGGATCACAAACGTATATGTGTCGTGTGGAAGTTCTGCAGGCATAGTGTGTATGCAGAACAACAGATGGCTCTGTGATAGCTGTTAGTAGCGCAGCAAGGGATGTGAAATCAGTCAGTTGGTGATTGTCGTGCGAGATGGAAGTAACCCGTGTTGAGCAGCGCGCTTACATCAAAATAGCCGTTCTCCGAGAGAGAAATGCGATGGAATGTCACAGTGAATTAGTGGAAGCTCTTGGGAATAATGCCCTACCATACCGTACAGTAGCACGGTGGGTAGGAAAGTTTCAGCAAAGACGTGTGTCAACCAGTGATGAGCAACGTTCGGGACGACAGTAGCGGGACGACAGTGATGAGCAGCGCGTGGTGACAGTAGCAGGGGACTATTTTGAGGGTCTTTAGGCCCAGGTTTGTCCTGTCAACTTTGTGTACTGTGATGTCATTCTTTTGCACCGTGAATGTCATATTGCCCTGTATACTACCGTAATAAATTAGTGTATTACGATATTTCAGTGCTATTCATTGTCCACAAATGTAGTTAACACCTTGTCCTTTCGTCTGTATATGTCACATTTTCCAACCGGACTGGTATCTTCAAGAAAAAAAATAGTTGCCATGACTTTTGCCCCAACCCTCGTATATGATGCATCTCCCTATTACAAACTAGTTAATTGGAAATACGCAATGCCACGCGGAAGTGAGCTAACAGAGTTTCCACAATGTATTATGTTGTTATGTTATACAGAGTTCCCACAATGTTATTATGTTGGGTGCCAAACAAAATAAAATTTTTAAAAAATGAAGTACTGTTTGTGCAATGCAGCAATGAACTCTTTTTGTCTGGTAGCCAAAGTTGGAAGTCATTTTCTCTCAACACAGTTCTGTCCAATATAAATGCACTCAGTTATCTCCAATTCGAGGAAATACGAGGACTCTATAAATTCCAAAATAGACAGTAGTGATGCGATTCGAAGACTAGTAGCGTAACTACTGCAAAATCGCGTCCTGGCAGGGCTCGGAGAACCTCGAGACGGATAATTGGAAAATCACACCAGTCCTCTGCAGCTGATCTAACATCTGAAGTTCATAATGCCACCGGACTTCGTGTTTACACTAAAATTATCCGAAATAAGCTGATTTCATTAGATTTTCATGGTAGAGCAGCTGCACACAAGCCTTGCATCACCCCTGGAAACGTTAAACGAGATTTAAACTGGTGTTTAGCTCGCCGTCCTAAGTTTAGAGCAGTGGAAGGCCGTTTTGTGGAGCGACGAATCGCGATTTACATTTTGGAAATCGGATAATCCTGTGATGCAGAAATACAGTGATTTCCATCCAGACTATATCATCCCAACGGTCAAGTTTGGAGGAGGA
The DNA here is from genome assembly GCA_023313115.1 of Rhysida immarginata. Lineage (NCBI taxonomy): Eukaryota > Metazoa > Arthropoda > Chilopoda > Scolopendromorpha > Scolopendridae > Rhysida > Rhysida immarginata. The sequence continues at coordinate 796,467 of JAHWFO010051248.1, read as the reverse complement.
TCTGTAATGATTTGGAGCTGTTTTTCGTAGTTTGGACTTGGGCCATTGGTTGTATTGAGTGAAAACATGAAGTCTACGAACTAGCTCGACATTCTGGACAATTTCATGCTGTGTCAATTCTTTGATAGAGATCCGTGTCATTTCCAGCAGGTGAACGCTCCGTGCTACACTGCAAGGGTTGTAACAGAATGGTTTAATATCAAACTTTTGGACTGGCTAACCCAAAGGCCAGACCTCAACGCGACAGAAAGCCATAGGGACAAATTGGAGCGTAGAATTAAAAATTTGGGAAATATGCCTTCTTCACTACCTGCTTTGTGATATGCTTTACAGGAAGAGTGAAAAAGAATTCCGCAACAGTTTTCCAGAATTTAGTAGAAAGCATGCCACGAAGGATAGCTGCAGCCATTAAAATAAAAAGTGGCTCAACACTGTATTAATTTAATAAAAATAAATATTAAACGTCTAAACCAAGCATCTTTCCATAATATTTTTTTTTTAAATGTATATAATTTTTCATAAAATACAACACCATAAGATTGTGAATAAACTTATATATTGGACTGAATTTTTTTTTTAAATCTCAAAGTAGTGAATAAAAAATATATACCACGTATTTTCTAGATTTAATTGTAAAAGTCAACTATAAAAGATGTCACAATAAGCAAACAATATAATACAACTAAAGTAATGATTTTTCATTCAATAACTATAAAATAAATAGGTACTGATTGAATATTCAAAGCCATACGTTGTATTCAATCGTTATTTCTTTACCAATTTCCTCGGCAGTATCATTGTTAGACTTCTTAAAGTGCCTCAGTATATTTTAAATTTAGTCTTTTATCTTCATTTAAACAGATGCAAAATGTGCACATTCTGCAACTCTAACACCTACCTTCTATTGGTCATACCAAAATACGTGTGGTTTATGATCTATGCCTGTTTTTATCTATACTTTATTAAGTACCGAAAGGTGCTTTATGCTACCAGTGGGTGCGTTCGCGAAACAGCCACTTTTCCCACTATTCCCACTTTGTCGTTCGAGAAACCACCACTGGTGAATTCATGGCGTTCGAAAATTCAAAGTGAATTCACTTTTTCCTCTTACTTCCTGTCACTTTTCTCACCCACAAAATGCCAGTGGAAAAAGTGAAAAAAACTAAAACCAGATCGAGTTTTTAGTAAATCGAGTAATCAAATATTGAGTAAATTAAAACCAGATCGAATAATTTTGTATTAAATTTTATTTTTTTTAAATTGCGTTCTTAACCAGCACTAAAATGGATATTTTAAATTACTCTTTTAACCAAAAAATTTTTATTTTTAAAAAATTATAAAATAATTTAAACAACCATAGAATTGCATAATTATTCTCAAAAACATGTGATTTATATTAATTAAGTTATAGAACTCAGTGTATAATTATATTCTGTATGTAATAACCAATTTAATGTTAATGTATTTGCATTAAATTTGTGTATCTTAGTTTGAATTTTTTTAATGTTTCACTGCTAATAGCATAGTAAAACTAAAACCAGATCGAATTATAATATAATTTGCAAATGAGAAAAGTATTCTACGAATTGTTTAAAAGCGATTAAAAAAAATAAATCTTACAAAGTAAATTATTAAAGTACAGACTTTTAAAACTCAAGAAAAATTTAATATAGACTTCTTTATGTTCGTAATTTATCTTGATTTAACCAAATTATTATTTTTTCATTTTATTTTTGCAGGATTATATAGTTTTAAAATATTTTCTTCGCCTTGTTTACCCTTTCCCCATATCTTATCAGTTTTCTGCCGGCCAGGTGGCCGAGAGGGCTAGGGCGTAGGCTTTCTAGTTCTCGAGTCCGCCTGGTCGTCGGTTCGTATCCCGCCGTGGACATGGATGTTTGTGTTTGTCCCGGACTGTGTAAAAGGCACAAAATGACCTTAGTAGTCGACGCCAAAAATTCTAACAAATCAACCAACCTTGTCAGTTTTCTACTTCACAAAGCAGGAATAAATGACTCATATACTCTTGCACAAAGCCTTCAGGGATTAACGGGCCCCACCAGGTCTTCATGCCAATCGCCATTACTTCATTTATTCACTGAGGCGTTCGCGATTCTCTCGCTTTTCGTGAATTCACGCCAATTCCACTCGATTCACGGGAAATTCACCAGTGGAAAAAGGGGTTGTTTCACGAACGCACCCAATGTGGGGAAACGTGTCTGTCTGTCTGTCTGTCCGTCTGTCTGTCTGTAACTCTAACTCCTCCGAGGCTATGAAAGATTTTCAAAACCTGATTTCGTCAGTCGATGAATATAGTTCATGGCACGAACCAGTTACAAATATTATCTAAATCGGTTCATTGGTACGTGCACAAATGGTACCTCTATTTTCCCGCCTAGCAATTTTCAATGGGAAGATATATTGAGTAATATATCAAACAAATCGTAATGACGAGATAGAAGCGGTTATTCATTACTATTTTCGTCAGTCGATGAATATGGTACATGGCACGAACCAATCACAAATGTTATCTAAATCAGTTCAATAGCACGGGCACAAATGGTATCTTCACGACCCCATCTAGCTATTTTCAATGGAGAGAAATATTAACTAATAAATCAAACAAATCGTAATAACGAGATAGAAGCGGAAAATGGTTGAAATCGAAACAATGACACGTGCTCTAATAGTATCCTTATGACACCCTTAAAAATTTGCAATGCTAAAATATGGCATGTAATATATCAAACGACTTGGAATGATGTGTCATGAATAAATATAACGTAAAATTAATGATAGTTGAAATTAGTTTCAAGGAACTTGGTTTAGTGGAACCATTATGGTTCATTGCAACTTTCAACGCCAAAATATGGCATGTAATATATCAAACGACTTGGAATGATGTGTCATGAATGAATAAAAATAAAATTAATGATAGTCGAAATTGGTTTCAAGGAACCTGCTTTAGTGGAACCATTATGGTTCATTGGAACTTCATTGGTACGTTGTTTATTAAACATTAGAAACCTTATTAGAAATATTAGACACATTATTAGAAACATTAGACACATTATTAGAAACATTAGAAACATTATTAAACATTATGATCCATTAGATACTTACAATGTTAACATTGGGTGGTTTAAAAATATAGTTCCGCGAATGGTTTAGTTTAACCTTTCGGTACTTGGTTATGTCATATCTTAATGGTTTATTTTATAACTTTCGAACTTATATGCAAATTGTGGAAAATGCCCGCTGTTTATAGAGAAGATGAAATTTTTAACACTATCCTTTCGCGAATTTCGTAATTATCTATTTCATATAGAAGGACACAGTGGACCAGAGTCAGTTATGGTTGCTTAAGCTTAATGATTGAATATGTATATAAAAATTATTTGTTTTTTTTCTTAAAAGAATGAATACCAACATTAAATAAATGCTGAAAACGCTGGAAAATGACAAATGACCTAACTTTGAAATATATATACTATTTATTTATTTACTAAAACTTGCACAAATATAAAGTATACAACTATATGGAATAGCAATAAAAAATTTAAGTGATAGGCAAATAATGACCCTTATCCGCCTACTACTTTTTATTAAATTTCTGATCTTTAAAATAATTTTTGGATTGGTTGACTTTTATTCATTTTATTTAAAGTATACATTACAACCGATGAGCATGGATAGAAATGAGTTCATAAAGAAAGAGAGAGGATATCACAATTGTAAAATAACGGCAAAGAATAGAGGTTCCTCGTAGAAAGAGACAAACAGAACGAGAGAACGAAGGAGATCGAATTGACAGAGCTTTAATGTCCAAATCTGAGCAGCAATAAAAATTAAAAAGCTTGGGATAACCGCGAGATGAGAAACTTCTTGAAAATTCCGCCTGAAACAAAGAAAGCAAGACTGCTAATGAAACGAAAAGTGTCGTAATTTATGCAAAGTGCCTAGGGCGCAAGTTGCAAAAACTTGCAAAAGATTTAGAACGAGCCGGCTACTCATTTGTTCAAGTGAAATTGTTTTATGCTCCAAGCGGCAAGAGAACACAAAAGGCTCGAGTAAACCGACGTTTTTGTATCCAATTTGTTAAAGAGCAGAGCAAAAGCCAGTTAAATTCTTAAAACATCCTCTTTAAATGACCATTCTCAATTTAAGAATATTTTTAAATCTTGCTATGCTAATTAAATTTTCCAATATAGCTCGCCAGAGAAATATTAGCTAAAATATCAATAGCGATATCAAAAGTGAAACTGTTATCGTCAACTTAAAGCAAACGTTTAAAACAGCATAAAAAATATAATTTTTTCTGTTTCTAAATAAGTATAGGGTATTGTTTAATGTGTTTATTGAAATTGCTTAATTTAAGGAAAAAAGTTCGGAAATTGGTTGATATATGAAAAATTCCTATATATAATTTATTTCTTTATATTCACTTTAAGACACAAGAAATACAAAACAGGAAAGTACTAATGTACGAAACAAATATTTAACGACCCACAACATTAAACATTCGTTTTGTGGATTAGTGGTTTCTTCTTTTGTTCAATTGTTCACAGTTAATGCCTTATTACTTTATCATCTACTATTCACTTTATGAATAAAACTTTGTATGATATAATCGTTGAATTTATTACAATAGATAGTTTATGCCGTCCGAAGTGTGTGGAACTGACTAATTTCTGCCATGTTTTATTCAAGTATGGTTTTAGTTTTTCTCCTTCACATAATGTTTCTCCAGAATTACAATTTTTTTCATTGCAGATATTGCATATTTATTACTTACATTTAATCAGCAATACTAGATCAACCTGCAATTCCATTTCAATTTTATTCTTTGTTACGGAAATAAGTTAACATTCTTATGTAACAGGGAAAAATTCTTGCTCTATAAGCATTTATGGTCTATGAGTTCCTCTAAACTCAGTTTAAAGGCTGAGTTTCTTCATAATGCTAATAGATATCATTCACAAGGGATGTACACTAACCAGTACCAAAGAACTCTTTGTTTCGCGCAAGGACACCTTGGAAGCGATTACATTGCGCGGTGGCGGAAAAACGACCAAATAAATGGCGCCAAACTGGAATCAAAATCGTTAATTGTGGTCGCCAAAGAATTGCAGTTAGAGCAGTGTTATTAAGCACAAAACTTTAATTTTGCTGTACAATTATTCTTCTTGAGATAATTTATAAGATGAGGTAAGCATCCATGAATACTATTTTAGGGTGTGTTTGTTTAGTGCAACGAAAGCGACGAAATTAACGTGACTGTATTTGTTTAGTCTTGTCAGACCGACTACTTCCGTTTGCTATCGTCAGCTTCTGCGGGATTAGTATTAGAGAAGGCGATCAGCGTTTTAGCCAATGTCATTATTACAAACGAAAGAATTAGTTCAAACAGAACAGAACATTCGTACCAATATGGTTTGGGTTCATTTCGAAAACATAATTTAATGAAAAAATTGCTTTATCATTTCGTTATTTACTGCGAGCATTAGAAGGCATATATCGCTGTTATCGATTGCCCGCTTGAAAGCAGTCGCTCTCACAAAGTCGTTTGTAATCGTCAGGCTGACGACTTTCACGGCATCGTGATTCGTAGTGGCGGATAATCGCTTTCGTCGCAATAAACAAACACACCCTTATTTAAAATTATGAACCGCGATACATACCCTCTCTCCAACACGATGTATCACTCGACAGCCTTGACTTCGTTTCACTCGTGAATACATGACGAAGATTACCGAATTATTAATAAAATGAAATAATAAATTCAAGAAATGGTTATTAATTAATATACAGATTCTTTTTTTACTGGACGGAAATTAGCTAATTTTAATTACCTATTTTTCAAAACTAAGTTTGTTTAGAAACTTGGGATTTCATTTAATGGGCCTTTTTCACGTTTACGAGACTTGAGAAATGGCGGCGTCCTTGACAGATTGAAAACGAGGCTGATGTGTGAAATTCACACACGGGAAAGCACTGTATGTGCTAATTTATAGATTAATAAAGACGTAACTGTTTAATCACTGGATTTTAACTCAGCATATTTCACGGATTCACTTGATGGATTAAGATTAGTTAAGTAGGAGGCTATTCCAAATAAATTTGTGTTGTGAAATAGACCAAAACGAATGACTAAAGAAAATCACTTCAAAAATCACTATACAATCATTACTTTTATTTATTTATTTATTTCGTTAATTAATATTAAAATTTGATATAAATAACTTATACCTTTTGTATAATAAATTTTATTAATTGAAATCAATTAAAATTATATTGGGATGTTATTTTTTTATTATTTTTTATTTTCATTTTTTGTTTTTATTATTTGTTATATTTTTATATCAATGTGGCAAGATCAATTAATCAATCAATTAATTAATGAATCTTAATAACATTTTACATATTGCATATCTGTAACAATATAAATGTAAACGCACTGGCAATGATTGTTTATTGCAATCCATGCAATGAAAATAATAAAACATGACAAAAAGTTAAGAGATAGTTTAAGAATCTCCTTCCAAAAACCAAGTTTATGACGAACATCAAGACTACCCAATATGACAATTTGACAGAATAAATAAAAGTTCAAGTATTTAGGATAATTTAACAAAACGGATCAGAGAAAAAAGGTTTTAAAGCAAGAGTCAGTAAGATGAAATCGCCTTATTTCCTCACCAAAGATATCTATAAGAAGTCAATATCATTCAACGCTAACTTTGGCACTAAACCACAGTAATACCCCCAGAAGCACTTTAAACAGTTAAGTGTCTGACCCTGATCAAAAAAATGTTAACTCAAGAACTGAAAGTAGCTGAAAGAAAAATATTAAGAAAAATGTTGGGGTCAATATTTAGAGTACGTCGCAACAATCAAATATACACACATACTAAAAATTTTACTGATACTGTATCGTTAGGAAAAGGAGAATAGGTTTTTATGAAAATCTTGAAAGAATAAACCCCAATAGGCTCACAGGAAAATTTTTTAAATATATGTCAAAATTGAAAACAGCCAATACTTGGATAAATGAGGACATAGAAGAATTACAAATTCCACAAGCAGACATATAAAAACGTACACCACATGAAACCAGGTTAGTACAATCTAAAGGCTTTCGTGAAAAAATGAAGAATTAAAACTGCGCATTTTGGACTCAGGAAAGGAATAATAATGAGTTGAAAAGAACGTGGTCCATTGCGGGTTATTCAACAACACAACAACAACGACGACAAAATAAACCTCATTTGTCAAATGAATTTGAAGTAATGATCATCATTGAAGAAGGAACTGAAAATTTTTATATATGTCCTGAAAATTGTAATCTGCATCCTGAAAACAATGAACGGTTTGATTTGATCAACAGTTTCCAAAATTCTCTCGGTTCCTTAAGTCTTGGATCTAACAATTTCTTTTACATCCTTCAATGATATCTGTGGTAGTGCATTTAAAAAAGGGACTGAATAAGCATTCATTCCTTCGCAGCAAGCTGGGCTTCACAAGTCAGCCTCGTTTTCGATCAAGCATGAGCGCGGCCATAATCTCGCGCTTTCTCGTTTGAAAAAGGCCCATTGTCGTCTGCTGCTACTTCCATTGCTTCAGGTGAAGTGGATTCGTGGAAGAAAGAAGTTCCGTCAAGCGCATTAATACACGCACACCGCTTTAACTATGGCATCTTTGTGTGGCTATGTGTGTTCAATTTTTTTCGCTTTCGCGGTTTAGTTTGTAAGAAACAAAATTTAGTGATTTCTTATTTTGCAAGCATCAATTGTAGCTTTATATGCTTAACATATTTCAATTTGGTGTGAATCTGTGAGGTACAGGTTCGTGAAGTTCCCTTGTCAGTTCAACCAACACGAGGCTAATGAGAGACAGACCTGGTCATCGGGGTCCGAGCAACAATGTAACCTTCATTGTCTCCATCTTGGATTTTAATAATCAGCGTTTTTTTGTTTGTTTGAAACAGTGAAGGTTGGAATGTTGCTCGGGACCCGAATTTCAGGTGACTTTTGAGTTCCCTGCCCTGTCTCTCGTTGGCCTTGAACCAACGCCACCTAAAAAACAAGGTCTGCTCACTGCCTGCGTTCATTGTCAGCCCTCGTTTGAGGACGCAGTCAGCAGGATTTGTTTTTAGGTGGCGTTGGTTCAACAGAATACAAGAAAGAAAATCATAGAACCAGAGTTAATATAAGGTATGGTCCAATGACGTATATTAAAGATAGACCCCGAAACAGGTGCAACAGGTGAAGCAAATTGGAAAGAACTACCGCCCAGATCTGTTATGGTCGAAAGTGAGTGAAGATGATGCAAAACACATGGCTAAACACGAGGGTAGCTGATTAATAATTCTTTCATACGCCTATCACGGAGTGATAAGTTTTTCCGTTCGTTAATTTGGCATTTGAAGTGTTTTATTTTATTTTATAACCATTTTCGATCATGGTTTCAATTTCAATTTAGTTTCGATTAATTTCAATTTCGTTTCGATCATCTTTTAGTTGCCCTATTTTCATTTCAGTTACGTATTTTTGATTTATGCTTGTGGAAAATTATTGCTGGTCCTTTTTCGTGTTTGTTTGTACGCAGAACAACTTTGAGGAATGGTTTTGAATTAATTATTCCTCGGGCTCAAAATCTTCAAAAACAGTTCAGCCAGACAGCTAACTACTCCACGGCTCACTCCTGCCCAGACTATCGTGGCTTCAATTTGCTTCACTTTGTTGGCGCTGTTAACAATAGGATTCGGAAACTATCTTTAATATACGTCATTTGTCTGCGCCACTAACCTATATAAATAACTGGATGGCGCATCCGGAGAAAAACTTGACGCCACCATCCGCCATCTTAGTAGGGGCAAAAAATCTCATCGGCTCTCATCGCGTGCAACATTTGTTTGATTGTTGGATCAATTCTGATTTTTAAAGCCAGAAAGAGCATTGTAAAGGTAAACAAAGTAAACTTAACAGTTGTTCAAAGTAAAATGTTAATTAATAAAAATAAGCTTTTAAATACTTTAAATCAAATCTTTAACGTGTGTAAGGTTTGATTAAGCAGTCTGAGTTTCGTAAATATTATTTATTTTATACTCTGCCAAACTCAAAAGATAATATTTAATTATATTAGTAAAAAGTTTTAATTTAAATTTTCCCATCAAATTAGTTGTATTGTAATAATCTCGAATAAAAATATCACAAAAAAAGTTTAAACTATCGCCCTACCAATATGGCGTCCAGTGGCGTCACCCTTTTTAATCCACTTAATGATGGATGCGCCATCCAGTTATTTAAATAGGTCAGTGGTCTGCGCTATGTCCCTATAGTGACTGACTTTAAATTTTGGCGCCATCTATGGATGAACAGAAAAAGCACCTGCAGTCATTTATCGATGAACAAACCATATCCTACAACAACGGAAGAATAAGACACTGGTGTGAGTTAGGTTGGGTACTATCCTAAAGTGTGTATAAGCGAGAAACACTGGATTCATCTCCTGGTGTACTTGCAACTGTGTTGATGCCAATAAAGAAACACACCTCTATCTAATAGGTTGGTGAGCTTTTTACAATTGGGCTTCGAGCAATATATGCAAGATGCCATGTCTAGTTCGGCTCGTGTCGAACTAGTTTTGAGGACATGGTTATGGAAATATTTGATAGATTAGCCCAGATCGAATCAAGTTGTTACCTACGTGAGCGTCAACATCGCTCGCCGGACATTAGAAAATGTGGCTGTATTAAAGGCCAAATAAAACACGGCACCTCATATTTATAAAAATCTAGTGGTATGTCTCGAAGAATGACTGAAGCCAACGAGAGAATAAAAGCTCTTTTATCATCTAATTTAGTATTCGGCTGATATTTCATATCTTAGTTTGTGTTTGAATAGATATAACTTATATCTTTAAAAGTGTATGCATTAGATTGCATCCTTATACTTAAAAAAAACTGTATTTCTATATTTAGCATTTAAATTAATGACAAGGATTAAATGTATTAATCTTTCCAACAAATGTTGGACTAGGCTTGTCCAGTTAAACCTCCGATTTCTTCAATTGTTAGACATTCTTGCAAAGTAAAATTAAAAATGTTTTATCAATTGAGATTGGAAATTTAATTGACAAGCTCAGCTAACACGTCCTAGAAAGAAAGCCTCACAACTAAAAGATCATACATTGTTACATCATCATATTTCGACCAAATTTAAGGCTTATTATTGGTAGAAATATAATTAACAATGGTCGAAATATGATGATGTAACAATGTGTGACTTTTCAGTTGTTTGGCTTTCTTTCTAGGAGGTGTTGGTTCAGCCCAACTTCCGTTGAAAGGCTATAAACCTCATATAGCCCATCCAGCTTTGAGGTTGTGCGAAATGTGATGGACATGTTAATTGTTAAGTATTGTTTAATTTTTGTTGTAACAATGTCCAAAAATTAAAACGGCCATCACATTTCGCGCAAACTATGACTGGACGGACTATAAGTGTTTATATGTATTCTTGATCAGGATCTCCTCCAAGACGGTTGGCGCGACTTTTTGAATATTTGATCACGAAGTAACTAACAACCATAGATAACGAAAAATACACCGGCACTGAAAAGTCACCTGATCATAATAAGCCGAGCAAAACAAGTAACCTTCATCGTTTCCATGTCGGATTTTAACATTCAGCATTCTTTCGTTTGTTAAAAATAATGAAGATTGGATTGTTGCTCGGCATACTATGGTCAGGTGACTCCACTATCTTGGCCTGTCTCTCTCTCTCTCTCTTTCTCTCTCTTTGTCTCTCGGCGGCTGCGTTAGCACTGAGGCCAAAGAAAAAGGGCAACTAAAAAGTCAACTGACCATCGGATTGTTGCTCAGACCCCGAAAGTCAGGTGTCTTTTTAGTGCTCAGGCCTGTCTTTCTCGTTGGCCTCGGCTAACAACGAATTGATATCAGCTTGATTATTAAAGAATAATTAAACAATGCCACTAAATGTTTTGATATTTTGCAAATTTAGTTGTAAGAGCGATGCTTACTGAATCGCAAATTCAAATCCATAACTTGCCCCTGGATATTTGATCAGAGCTCGGTGTCATTAATATCACTAGACCGTATGATCGTTTCGGAATTTAAAAAAAATTGTGAAATTTCCACAATAAATGTCGATTTTTTTCCTAATATTTTAATTTACGTGTAATTTTAAGGTATTTCGCCTGCGTTTAGCAATTTTGGGATGTCGTTGTTAGTGATGCCGATTCTTACGGCTGTATGCGTTTTTTGGTAATCATGCGTGAAGAGGCAGTAACAATAAATGTAAACAATGAGCAATAGTAAAACAAAACGTTTGTTAAGCTCAGACACTGCTTTACGTCATTAGCATATTTTACGGGGCCAACGAAATTCGCGACTTTAGCTGCTTTACAAAATGGCAGATGAAAGGGGGAACGGTATTGTCAGCGATAGCGTTTATCATTGTTAGTATTAAATCTCAACAATGATGTTCCCCATTTCATCCGCCATTTTGTAAGGCAGCTAAAGTCGCGAATAACGGGCCCCAACGCGCAAAAGTCACCTTTCCAGCAAATGAAAAAACTGATTATTAAATTCCAAGATGGAAACAATGAAGGATACATTGTTGCTTGAATAAGATAGTCAGGTGAATGGACTTGGCCAATTAAATTTCCAATTTCCGTTGTTAGACTTTGTTAATTTTATTTTGCAACAATGCCTAAACAATTGAAAGCTGAAATTTAACTGGACACGCTCTGTCAAACTTTCGTCGGACAGAGTATAGATAGAAAGCCTGTGGACGGAAACATCATACATTGTTACATCATAACACGAAGTCATAATTTAAGGTTTATTATATTAAATAGAGAAAATAGTAAAGAAAATTCCATGGCCTGGACTCGAACCAGGAACCTACGGGTTATCGTCCCGCGATGCTCTAACCACTAAGCCACCGTGGACATGGAAGCTGTCGCTATCAAACATGTCCTATGTGCATAGGTTAAAGCGCGGCTCCTTGTTCGCAAGCCAGGACTATCTTTACTATTAAATGGCGACTAATATAACAATAATAATAATAATAATAATAATAATAATAATAATAATAATAATTGGAAAATGGTCTTAGGAATTTCACGCCGTTACCTCCGATATTGATGAATAAATAGAGAAAAATAGTAAAGAAAATTCCACGGCCTGGACTCGAATCAGGAACCTAGAACACTTAAACTAACTTAAAGCCATCCTCCTATACTGTACTACAAAAGGGACAGGTAGTGGCATTGAGGCACGGATATCTCCCACACGGAAAAAAAGGGTAGCTAACGGGAAAAACCGACTTGCACAGGGTATCTGGTGTAGTTTCACTGTGCTATATTTTTTCACACATTCAAAAAAAAATTGTAAATATATATCATGGAAAAAAAATTATAGATGATGACGGTTTTATGGCCGAATGGTTAACTGAGGGACGGAAAATTGACGTTCTACTGTACATAATTCAGTATTTTAGAGATGTTGAAGATGACATCTAAATTAATAATGCCATTTATTAATTACATGATATTCAATACAAATTAGAACATGTATATATTACTCTTGGAATTATTTCAAGGAAACAAATAACCCTTCAATTATGCAATATAACTATTAATCCCAGTAGCGCAATATTAGGTCTTATTAAGAGATAATTGTTTTTCGCCCACCTATATCCTCCCTTTAATTTCGTTTAAATCGATTTCGAACAAAGATTTCACTTTCGTCTGTAGACAGAAATTTTCATTAAGAACAACAATATTGAACGACAAACGTTCTTTCGCTTCACACAACAATTAGCGCATCCGTGGGCGGAAATGCATTTTTACTTTCCGAGAAAATGTCAACAGAAAACTGGTGATTACCAACACAATAGTGCCACACCCGTAAGCTATTGACAAACACTTAATAGGTTTGGTTTGGTTTGTTTGGTATTAACGTCCTTTTCAACTGCCATGGTCATAAACACTTAATAGAATATTTGCAGTGGGTGTTTTACATTGTAAAAGTTACTGATCAAATATAGGAGATGAATATTAAATATAAGTTGCATATATTAATTTGTTTTATCTTTTATGAAATTTGGAACCTCAGGACTGCGAAGGTAGTATCTCAAAACATTTTTTCCCTTTGTTTATATTTTCTGAAAATCCTCAGTTAGAAATTGCAAAGTCTATTTCCAGGTACATATAAAAATTAAAGTATACAGTATGTAACAAAAGTATACACTCAGTAAAAATTCTTAGATAATATAAATAATAAACATAGGAGAATTTTAATCTGAAGACAGAACATCTAATTAGCAAACTTGAAATGTTCAAAACATTAAAGCACAGTATTTTGTGTTCATTGAATTTTTAAAACAAATAAAATGAAAAAACACAAAGATTTGCTGTAACAAAATATAAACTCAGGTGAGAAAAATCATTTTAGAAATTGAGTAAGTCATTATGCAAATAATGGGCTATTCCACTTTATTTTGGTATAAAGGATCAACATATTTCACACAACTCACACTGCCAAATAAATTTTTCTACAATGCCACGTGGAAAAACATTGTCTGAAGAAGAAATTCGTAAAATTTATTTTTTCCATGGGAAAGGAAAATCAACAAGAGAAAATTATCTGCTGCTATTGGGCGTTCTCAAACAGCTGTACAAAATGTACTATCCAGAAACAACAGCTATGCAAAATCTAAGAGATCTAGTCGACCAAAGAAGCTGACTGCCAGGATAAGCGAATAATTGCAACCTCTGGAGCAAAAAGAATGATGTCAACAAGAGAAATAGCAAGAACATTACCAACTACTGTCTCTCACCAAACAGTGTGGAGAAGTCTGAAATCAAATGCAAACTTGAAGTATATGAAACTGAAGGCTATACCAAAGCTGACAGAAACGCATCGAGCAGCAAGATTGAATTGGGCCAAAAAACACGTCAGTTGGCAGGAAGAATGGAAGGAACTGTTTTTTTCGGATGAAAAAAAATTTAATTTGGACGGTCCTGATGGATATTCTTCATACTGGATCGACTTGCGCAAAGAACCTAATTTCAGATACAGCAGGCAACAAGGCGGTGGATCAACAATGGTTTGAGCAGCTTTCGGGTTTGATGGAAAAACAGACATTGTATTTGTGGACGGTAAAATGAATTCCACTAAATAATAACAACAGCTCTACGACTACTTAATTCTATTTGGGCCACTCATCGGAGGACATAACTGGAGGTTCCAGCAAGATAATGCATCAATCCATGCATCCAAATCAACAAGAACATGGTTCGACAAGGAGCCGATCGTGGTGATGGATTGGCCATCGCGTTCTCCTGATCTGAATCCGATCGAAAATGTATGGGGGATGATTGCAAGAATGGTGTATGCCCGTAAAAAACAATATCACCACGTCAACGAGTTGAAGGTCGCAATTTGTGATGCATGGGACAAACGTTTTACACAAGAACTTCAGAAATGGGTCAATTCGATGCACAGCAGAGAAATTGATGTTATTGAAAACAAAAGAGGACCCATTAAGTATTAACTTGTTATTATTAGACACAATGAGAATTTGACACAGACTCTGATTTTTTATTTTGTTACAGCAAATCGTTGTGGTTTTTTTTTTCTTTTACTTGTTTTAAAAATTAAATGAACACAAATACCGTGCTTTAATGTTTTGAACATTTCAAGTTTGCTAATTAAATGTTCTCTCTTCAGATTAAAATTCTCCTATGTTTATTATTTATATTATCTAAGAATTTATACTGACAAGGGAATCCCTCGAACATGTATGTCACAGATTCCCACCAAATTGAAATATGTTACTCATCTGAAGCTACTATAGATGCTTGCAACATAAGAGAGTGCGAAATTGTGTTTCTTTCAAAATAAACCGCGAAAACGAAAAAATTTCAGCATACATATCTATACAAGGACTCCATTGTTAAAGCGGCTAGGCTATGTGGGGTTCCCTTGTGAGTTTATACTTTTGTTACATACTGTATTAACCTCATGCTTACTAACTTCATATTCAATAATAGCGCCTTTATTAACATTAGATCCTTGCTTTAAATCAAAAAAGCGTAACAAAAAAAAAGCAATGAACGCTAGAAGAAATGAAGTTATCTGTAAAATTTAACAGTGTATTAATGAAAAACTCGATATGACACTATGAGACATTCGGGCATCAATGAGAAATGAAACAATACATGGAATTGCAAACCAGACACAAATGGCAGAAATTTTTTAAAATTTCGCTTTCAATATCGGCTGAAAACGTTTGAGGGAAATAATCTACAGACGTAGCATATCGACATGTATTAATTATCTGGCTATAATGGTTCCATATCCTAGCGCCCAAATGATTAAATAACACACCACAGTGAAGATTTTTATGCGACGATGCGTATGTTAAGGCCTATATTTACAGAATGCCATCTAGTAACTAATGGCAGTGTAAACAAAAATAGAAAACGAGCGCAGTCTGTAGTCATATGAAACAAACTGACAACTGGAGACGGAAAATATCGATTGGAGATTTTTCGCTACAGAACATGATGCATGTATTGAATATTTGTGAATCAAAGCAAAACAGCATTCCGTTATGAATGTAATGCAATTGTATTATAAAATTTTGAGTCCATGAATGAAAAGAAATATTTCAACTTTTTATGGAATAAAATACGAGCAATGATCGTTCAGTCTGTTAAATGTAGTGAGTTCTTTCTGTGTAATTAGTGCCATTATTGAATTAAAAATGAAGTCAGAATTCAGTACTACGAATCAGTTCTTCAGTTATAAAGTCGTAATTATGGAACAAGGGCAATCGAGCTTTGCAGGAGTAAGTATCAAGGTAGTCAGATAATAAGAAATTTGATGCCTCTATAAAAGACTCTTAATCATAGCTTCTCGTAACCTTTCTTTGCTACTAAACCTAAAGATTCGTCTTATGACCTCTGATCTCTGATTGGTGGACAACCTACTCTTGTTACCTACATATTTCGATGTTATTACATTTCATATTTTTGTAAATGCCTGTGATGGAGTAAACCGAAACGCGTCGAAAATAAACACATTAATATCCGTATCGCTCTTGGACTTTTATTTTTATAACGCGTTGCCCGGGATAATTACACTTGCAGGTAAAGCGACAATCTCAGAAAATTAAATTATAACTTCCAATTGGTTAAATAATAACTCAATCAAAATAACTCAGAGCAAAGAGACTATCCATTCTACGAAAAATACGAAAACAGGAAGTCAGTATACAGGGTGTTTCAGAGCACCCATATCACCCATTCTAGATACTTGAAAAAAATTTTCTGAACAAAACCTATGATAAAGAATTTATTTTTAGTAGCTTCATTTCCAGAACAAACAGGAAATAGGAGAAACTGGATTCAACTTTGAAAATTGAAATGAGAATATAGGTACAATGTAATCAAGCCAAAAACTGTGGACACAACTATAGAAAGAAAAATAACTCCGAAAACACTATTCCGCATAATAAATTTTAATGACTCAAAGTTTAATGACTATTCCACATAATAAATTGAGTCATTAAAAATTATTATGTGGAATAGTGTTTTCGGAGTTATTTTTCTTTCTAGAGAATATAGGTCATGTAAGCTATCTTTGGATAATTTTTTTTTAAAAATAAACAAGTTTTACTAAAAGTTTTGTTTATTCACAATTAAAGAAAAATGAAAAACAAACCAGTAAATATATGATAAAGCAAACCAGTGTAAAATCAAGTGAAAACTGTATGAATATTATAGGAGGACACATGCCCTAATTTGCATTTCCTCTAAGTGACATCAGATTACATCATTTTCACATGATCATACTTGAGGAAATAAACAGACTGACTGTTGAGGACCATAAGTCAATCAGCTTTGCTTTGCAGAAAATTCCTTTTATAAATGAAGAAGTATTTGATATGCTGATGATACTTGGACAATGCCATCAGAACTGCAGAGCAGCTGCATGGGTTTATGCAAAAAGGTATCCACAGCGCTATCATCACACGCACAATGTTTAAATCGTGTGCGCAGAACCGATCCTATGCAACCAACTGACAACAGGGGTAATCGCAACAGTGAGTACTACAAAAACTTACATCTCTTTGCTGCAGTAGTGGTTAATCCTCATGATTCCACAATGATGTTTGCCCGAAACTAAGGAACAGTTCTTTTCACCATAGCATTCTGTGGATTGATGAGGCCACTTTCAAAAGAAATGGAGGTGTGAGCATTCATAATGCCCACTATTGATCTGCAGTTAATCCACATTGGCTACGTGAAGTGAATAAACAACATGTGCGGAGCCTAAACACATGTTATAACCCCCCCTAGGACACCATATCATAAGACCGTCCTTTTTTGAAGATAAACTGAATGGCACTGTCACAAAGGATTGCGACAGTAACGGGCTCCAATATTTCTAGCGGTCAACAAGAGCTAGAAAATAATGTTGGAGTTTGTCTGTCGCCATCCATTGACAATAGATTTTCAAAGCCGCGCGTAGGCGGAAGCGAAGGAAGCGGCGCAGAAGCGTGCGCGAAAAAAAGGTGATCGAATGGGAGGCTCAAAACGAGAGAGAAGTTCTGTCCGCTTCCCATGAAAACCCCCCTGCGTTGTTGAAAATGCTCACGGCGCATGCTGCAGTCGTGGATGCGTCCACAGCAGTGATAGGGTGGAGGAACCTTAACCCCGTGCAAGTTAACAGCAGGCTCCAGATGCTGCCGTCCCTGCCTACCCTACATGCATTTTCGTATTTGTGTTCCCTATCAGTGCTGTGGACGCATCCACGACTGCAGCGCGCGCAGTGAGCACTTTCAACATTTTCGTGGGAAGCGGACAGTACGAGAGAGCGAATACAAAAGGTCATCAGATAGGAGGCTCCTCGAATTTACAGACTTTTCGTGTAACGATTCTGCGAGAAATGCTACAATCGACGGAAGAGAAAACGTGGTTTCTCAAGCATTAAGAGAGGGAGACAGAACTGTTCTTGCAAATGGCCAGCGAAAGCTTGGAACTGCATCGCAAAATTCCGTCGCTAACATTACTCTCCCTGTAGTTTTTTCGACAGGAATTTTTTCAGCGATTGGAGCAGCGAACGATTCTACTATGTCTCCCGAGCCGTCCTCGCCTTGCCAGCCTCCATGTGCTGGCCAACACGTTTCGTTTCGACGTGCGAGCAGTAACTCGTCGCAGAATCTTCGTGAAGCAGGACTCGCCCTTCAGCGTAACGTCTTCACGACTTACTTCGCCTTTTCAGTGGTGGTTGTCTACGACGTCAAGGCGTGGAATCTTCACGTCGGTCTCTCAGCCCCGGAGCTAGCCAGCTTCTCGTCAGATGACAGACTTTTTGGAATCTCTCCCTGGACGATTGCGGCCTACTTACGGGAAAGCCTCGGCACCTTCGCCCCTCATGACAGCTTTTCTGTAAAATCGCTCCAGGGAGGTAAACGCATTGCGTCGCCGCCTACTTAGATAGTGGCATCTTGGTTTCACATTAGGAATACTTACTTCTACCGAAGACGCGTTCAGTCCCTTCAGTGCAGTTAAGGAGGCCCGCCTTTATGTAGATTAATTTTTCTTTTTCAATAATGCTCATTGTATAATTATCTCAAGCGTTGTTCGCAAGCATACAGCTGAAGGCTAATTTTTCTATTTCAATGTTACTTATTGATTATTTGTTATAAGAGTTGTCACAAAGATACAATTCGTTCTGTGCCCGTAATGTTAAGGCATTAAGCCATAGAAGTCGTAATTGACTCATTTCGTTTCACGCTTGAGCAATTGAAAATTTTGCTAAAGGATTTTTATCCGTAACGTTAAGGTCTTAAGCCATAGAAGTCGAAACTGACTCTGTCGATTCATTTTTATGTAATTGTAAATTTTGATCTAAGATTAATAACTTTTTGAGATCGTATTTCTGTCGATCTTCAGGAGGTGTTAGTGGAATCCACCCAGTCAACCCAAAATCTCGTTGTTTTTCTGAACGCGAGAGAACCAATTTATTGTATGTATTTAAGTTTATTCCTTTAGAATAAATGTCATTTTTATTTAATGAAATAAAGTGTATGCTCATTGTCCCTCACTCACCCATTTGACTACTTCCACTGCGATTATCCAAATTATTCGTGACAGGCACTATGTTTGCTGACTTCCTTGATAATATCTTCATATCAACTGCTTGATGATGTTCGTCTTGCTATACAATTAACAATGGCTTCAACAGGATAGTTGTCCAGCTGATATTTCACGAAGCAGTGCAAACCACTTTTTTGACGGTGAAATGGACGAGGAAGCTTAATTGCTTGGCCAATCCGTTCTCCTGACTTATCTCCTAATGACTTCTTTTTGTGGGGCGAATTAAAAACATCGTCTACCAAAAGTGTCCAACAACGAGAGAAGACAAGAATGAAAGAATTTGCGTGGCCTGCGAGTCTTTCAGCAGTAACTGAAGTCCTCAGAGCAACCCAGGATGTAAGAAAGAAAACACAGCATTATTTGGCACAACATCACGCAAATATACTTCATTCAATTATGTTCATTTATCTATAAGTCTCTTAATCATTTATTAAATCCATGGTCTCCTATCATTATTTATAACATCTAGATGTACATAATTACTCAACCCGCTTTGCGACCGCGATCAGACTCCCTCTCACTAAGAGTATTTTCCAACGCAGTTGTATATCTTTTATTGGCATCAAATGTTGGTCTCAATTACCTAATAATGTCCGTTCTTTGCCATCCTATAATGGATTCAGAAAAGCAGTTAAAGCTTTAAATTATTGATGAAAAATAGGAAAGAAAATTCCACAGCCTGAGGTCTGGCGTGTATAAAAATCCTCATAGAACATCCAATTATTATTCTTTAACGATTATTACGCCAGTAGGAAAGATAATCCCAGCCTGCTAACCGGGTACTGCTCCAACCAGCCCTAAGGGCATGTAGATAGCGTAATGATTCCATGTCCGCAGTGGCGCAATTGGTTGGCGCACCTGCACGGTGAGCAGAAGGTTCCTGGTTCGATCCCAGGCTGTGGAATTTTCTTTCCTATTTTTCATCAATAATTTATAGTAATGTTGATCTTACTTAGAGGAATCTGCATACCGAATTTCACATCTTTATATGCATAAATACGGGTAGACCTTTTGGTCTCCTCTAATTTCCGCCCCCGAAACTCCGATCCCAGTGGGCCAATCAAAACCCAACAAAATAGTGAAGGTACACATGCCCATAGTAAGCTACATTCCGAATTTCAACTTTCTACCTCAAACAATGCGGAAATTATGAAGGGGACGGATGGACAGATGGACATTGTGAAAACAAAAAGTAGTTCCATTCTTCCGCTACTTAATAAATAAATTGAATTTTATAAAACGATAGTTTGAAAGAACAAATTGTTAGAAATTACAAAAGCTTTAACTGCTTTTCTGAATCCATTATAGGATGGCAAAGAACGGACATTATTAGGTAATTGAGACCAACATTTGATGCCAATAAAAGATATACAACTGCGTTGGAAAATACTCTTAGTAAGAGGGAGTCTGATCGCGGTCGCAAAGCGGGTTGAGTAATTATGTACATCTAGATGTTATAAATAATGATAGGAGACCATGGATTTAATAAATGATTAAGAGACTTATAGATAAATGAACATAATTGAATGAAGTATATTTGCGTGATTTTGTGCCAAATAATGCTGTGTTTTCTTTCTTACATCCTGGGTTGCTCTGAGGACTTCAGTTACTGCTGAAAGACTCGCAGGCCACGCAAATTCTTTCATTCTTGTCTTCTCTCGTTGTTGGACACATTTGGTAGACGATGTTTTTAATTCGCCCCACAAAAAGAAGTCATTAGGAGATAAGTCAGGAGAACGGATTGGCCAAGCAATTAGGCTTCCTCGTCCATTTCACCGTCAAAAAAAGTGGTTTGCACTGCTTCGTGAAATATCAGCTGGACAACCATCCTGTTGAAGCCATTGTTAATTGTATAGCAAGACGAACATCATCAAGCAGTTGATATGAAGATATTATCAAGGAAGTCAGCATACATAGTGCCTGTCACGAATAGTTTGGATAATCGCAGTGGAAGTAGTCAAATGGGTGAGTGAGGGACAATGAGCATACACTTTATTTCATTAAATAAAAATGACATTTATTCTAAAGGAATAAACTTAAATACATACAATAAATTGGTTCTCTCGCGTTCAGAAAAACAACGAGATTTTGGGTTGACTGGGTGGATTCCACTAACACCTCCTGAAGATCGACAGAAATACGATCTCAAAAAGTTATTAATCTTAGATCAAAATTTACAGTTACATAAAAATGAATCGACAGAGTCAGTTTCGACTTCTATGGCTTAAGACCTTAACGTTACGGATAAAAATCCTTTAGCAAAATTTTCAATTGCTCAAGCGTGAAACGAAATGAGTCAATTACGACTTCTATGGCTTAATGCCTTAACATTACGGGCACAGAACGAATTGTATCTTTGTGACAACTCTTATAACAAATAATCAATAAGTAACATTGAAATAGAAAAATTAGCCTTCAGCTGTATGCTTGCGAACAACGCTTGAGATAATTATACAATGAGCATTATTGAAAAAGAAAAATTAATCTACATAAAGGCGGGCCTCCTTAACTGCACTGAAGGGACTGAACGCGTCTTCGGTAGAAGTAAGTATTCCTAATGTGAAACCAAGATGCCACTATCTAAGTAGGCGGCGACGCAATGCGTTTACCTCCCTGGAGCGATTTTACAGAAAAGCTGTCATGAGGGGCGAAGGTGCCGAGGCTTTCCCGTAAGTAGGCCGCAATCGTCCAGGGAGAGATTCCAAAAAGTCTGTCATCTGACGAGAAGCTGGCTAGCTCCGGGGCTGAGAGACCGACGTGAAGATTCCACGCCTTGACGTCGTAGACAACCACCACTGAAAAGGCGAAGTAAGTCGTGAAGACGTTACGCTGAAGGGCGAGTCCTGCTTCACGAAGATTCTGCGACGAGTTACTGCTCGCACGTCGAAACGAAACGTGTTGGCCGGCACATGGAGGCTGGCAAGGCAAGGACGGCTCGGGAGACATAGTAGAATCGTTCGCTGCTCCATTCAGCCCTAAGGGCATGTAGATAGCGTAATGATTCCATGTCCGCAGTGGCGCAATTGGTTGTCGCATCTGCACGGTGAGCAGAAGGTTCCTGGTTCGATCCCAGGCTGTGGAATTTTCTTTCCTATTTTTCATCAATAATTTAAACATCTGAGGTATGGAGTGTATAAAAATCCTCATAGAACATCCAATTATTATTCTTTAATTACTGTAAAGTTTGGGCCAAATTGTGCCAATGGGTCGAAATTGTGGGTGTGGCAGTTACTGGGTCTTTAGAAAACTATGGCAACATATGGCATGTCATGTATCATTCGATCGGAAATGATGAGAAACGAAAGAAGATAGAGCTCTTTTACACTTTCTAAATACTACGTTCGAGAAAATTAATTTTTGATTTAAAAAACTGGGGAGGGGTAAAAAGTGAGATAAAAAGGATAAAACTAGATCATCTCAGGGCTTCCGCTACTTTCCTATACCTTCCTCGGGAGGCTTAATTTCTTGTTATTATTCTAATCTTTTTTCTCATATCGTTGTACCTTGTTTGTTTACGGGGCCCTACTTGTCGGCTTTTCGGCCATATGAGCACCGACCGTTAGATTTGTTATTCTATAACTTAAATAAATAAATAAATAAATAAATAAATAAATAAAATGGTGGGCATTTTGAACACTTATGAAGTGTGTATGGCAAAATGTAACATTAGAAAACCAATATCACAATAATTTAGTTATTTAGTTATTTAATTCATTAATTTAATTTACTGATTTATTTTTCATTTTTCTTTAATTTTGAATAAACGATGAGGAATAGGCCCCCTTATTTTTCTGTAAAACACGTTGAATAGTCTGTGGTATCGTCAACTGCTCGAAGACCATCTCAAATCCACCCATTTGGGTGACTTTCGGTAAAAGTCATGAACGTTTGCCAAAAGTGTGCACCAAACTGTAATCCACCCATTTGGGTGACTTTCGGTGAAAATCATGAAAGTTTGCCAAAAGTGTGAATAGTGACTTTCATTTTTCTTTAATTTTGAATAAACGATGAGGATTTTCTAATAAATAAATTTTTAGTAAAAGTTGTTTACTTTTGGGTAAGAATTCTTGAAGTGGGCCCCTCAAACACAAACATATCGTGAAATTTAAACTTTTATTATAATTTGGTAGAGCCTAATAGAGTATTAAAATTCCCAAAATATTTTTGAAAAATTTCCATTTGTTAAAAAGTTATAAACAAATACAAATACGGTTTTGTTTAAAAGTCATATCTAAAGCTAATTTTTTCAAATCTCGTTGAAATTTTAAAGAAGTTAAAAAGTATATATTTCAGGAAAAAAAATTTTGCGTAAAAAAATAAATTTTTAATAAAAAATGAATATTTTGTAATATTCTCAACCGATTTCAACAATTTTGAAAAAACACATTGAATCTGTATTTATTAACGATTTAGAATTTGAAAAAAAAAATTGGTGATCTCTGTTTTTACGCGAATGCCAGCAATTTTTGTCAAGCTATTCAATCGTACCCCTGGGTTGCTAAGCAAGTAACTCTTCATCCTTATGCAGTTTGGTTTGGGTTTATATGTCATGAAATTGCATCATAGGCTGAAAAGTTGTTTGTTTTTTTTTCTTAAATAAGAAACTAAAAGAAATTTGCTTCAATAGTGGGTAAGGTTATTTAGAACAATTAAACAACAGTCAAAATAATACAACGTTTGGCGTTTCATGGTCCACAATGCCAGTGCTTAAAACAGTTACTTTACAGGGAAACTCCCTATTGCTCTCAATATAGAATCATAGAAGAAGTAGAATTTACACAAAATTTTTTCTCATTCTTTTATGTTTTGTTATGAAGTATATACATTTTACTTGACATCTTTAAAATTTCAAAGAGATTTGAAAAAATTAGCTTTAGATATGACTTTTAAACAAAAAGTACCAAAAACTGTATTTGTTTATAACTTTTTAACAAAAGAAAATTTTTCAAAAATATTTTGGGAATTTTAATACTCCATTAGGTACTACCAAATTATAATAAAAATTTTAAATTTCACGACATATGTTTTTTTTTTTCGGGGGGGGCCCCCCACTTCAGGAAGTCTGACCCTTTTAAAAGTACTATCCAGAATTACTTTATATGACCTATGTTCGCATTTGAATTTTCAAAGTTGACTCCAGTCCTGGAAAATAAAACTATCAAAAATGAATTTATTTTCATAGGTTTTATCGATAAAAAAATTTTTCAAACTCTAGAATTAATATATTTCAAAATAAATGGCTGGTACTGGTGTTCTAAAACACCTTGTATATAGGGTATTAGCAAATATGTGGGAAATCTTTGAGGAAGTGATAGAAGGCTTACAAACAAACAAAAGTTGTCATATACACATATGGTTTATTCATGAATGTATTTAAATTCAGATTTTTATGCAATGCCAAATAAGTCTTCAAATAAGCATTTGTAGCAGGATTTTGCTTTGTTTGACATGAGAGCAATAGTTAGTGGCAGTATCTCCAGCTATGGCGTGGATTATATACAATTGATAAAACGGTTGGTGCTGTTTTACGTAAATCTGCCATCTGTTTTCGAAATGCTTCTGCCGGCTTTGAACATATTTTACGGTTGAGTTAGAATAATTTTATCATTTCCGATAGTGGATTCTCAAAGAATAAAAATTTCGCCGGAGAATGTTTGGCGGAAGTGCGTTGGGTTGTTCCTTTCTCCTTTAGGCCATTGGTATTGTCGACCCTTTATCCTGTCAACCCTTCAGTTGTCGCCCCTTCGACTCTAGTGCATTGAGGCACTTTAGTGGGAAATCAGTGGTTTCGGCCATCATACGAATGTAATAAGAATATTAAATAAAAACCTTAAAATCCATTAAAGTAATGAGATTATTTGAATATGAAACCTTTTGCATTAATAAATCTGAAATGTAGATAGTAAGTTACTCTGTTATATTCTGTATAATGGATTCCTATCTGATAGTAATAGATGATTTCCTATTTCCAGTGGGACTACAAATTTAAATATATTTACGAGAAAATTTGGCTATTATGAAATCTTTTTTTTAATGAACTAATTGGCTCATGCATATTTAAAGCGGAATCTGTTGATGTTTTAAGTTCATCGTTGACGGGCTTAATTAATAATAGCAATTATTAATTATGTATTATGGATGGCCGAACACAGAAAACCGTAAGCTTCGGCGAAGTTCTTTTACGGTGAAAGGCAAATAATTAGGAAATTTAATGAACTTATGCAAAATAGTACTTTAAGGGAAACACTTCATTTTGAGATTTCAAATTTTATCTCAGTCTTTTCCATGAATGAGAATGCTAAGAGGTTGAAAATTCTTATTGCTTTTCGTCTCTTTTAAATAATAATACTGAGTACTTAATTGCACAAGGAGTTCTTGCTCCAGGCTTTTATCAGTGAATAATAAAATTTACCAGAACTTTTTCTATGAATGAGCGATTGAAGTTGCTGAATAATAAGGATTCATTATCCTTTTTCTTTTTATATAAACCAATCATTTTATGAAACTATTTTGCTTTATAAAGTTTTCACATATCCGTGATATGAGCTTACTCCCTTAAGCATCCGCGTTAAAGGAAATATATAAGGTATCCAAAAGTCTTTAGGCCACTCTAAAAATTTATTACAAATTATATGAGATGGTAAAAAAATCATTATTTTTCCCATATTATTAAGTTATTATTAAAAGGATACTTATTTCATGTTTGTTTGTTTTTCAGAGAACAAGTAAAAATTTACAAAAACTAAATCGAAATTTAGTCAAAAATGGTTATGTTAAGAAAAACATGGACATTTTCTGTTTAAACTGAGAAAAAAGGTGTTTTGTCGAAGATGAATGTATTAAGTTATTTCTTTCTTTAAGCTAAATTTATTTTGTAATATAAAAACTTTTTATAATATACTTTTCAACAATATTTGAATCGTTTCGAGCTGTTATTCCCCATTTGCTTTGCTCTCAGTCACAGAGCTACGCCAGTCGGATTCTATTATTTATGTGGATGAGCGTGTTGAGAAAATGACTTTTGAACTGTGTATGCAAACAAGTTTAGTGGTTTGGGAAATGCCATCGATACGTCAATGTCAAATATGCAAACGTGAATGATGTGAACAATTACAGAGTGGTTCAGTGCGATACATTTTGCCAAAAATGTTCCAGCAATGTTTATCTTAGCATTTATACCTCTCAGAGCATTTGTTAGATCCTTGCAAATTGTCAGCTGTTGGAGATTTTCAACCAATTTCATTTACTGACTTCCCTTCATTGTCATATTCATGATATCTACATTTCAAATTTCCGCGCACATACGAATTTCATCCTCAAGAGATGGTTTCGGTAATCGATATAGGGAAATATTTTTGACGAAGGGCAAAAAGAAATAAATCAAAAATTAACTCTGCCGTCTGTAAACTTAAATTTTGTTCTATTTTAAAAATAAGAATAAAATAAATATTAAAAATTTTTAATAGTTCATAAAAAAGTTATTACAAATAATAATAGCGGCCTTTTCATATCTTAACGCTATTGAAATTATTGTGGATCCTAAAGTTAGTAAAAAATGCGGATAATTGAACTCAATTTTAAGAAACATAAATACCCGAATATTAGAATTAATAACTAGTTTTCTCGCTGGTAAATAATAAAGAAACAGTACGATAAGTTCACAATCAGATAGTAAAAAGAGGAAACCGATGAAATTGGGGATAATCCCAATGATTCAACGTTGCTATGCTTGAACCGGAGTGAATTGTTTCGGAGAGAACGCAGACTTCAGGTCGCAGTTTTTCCAAGGGGAAATATTATAGTGAACACGTATTCTAATTCTGAGGATTTCAGATCTCATAAAATAACACAATGCAGTATAAATTAAAAGCAGAAAATTAAATTCGAAGCAGGAAAGAATTCAATTATCAGAGTTGAATCACAAAAATCGATAAAAGCTCCCCTTCCACTTATCACTATCGCCTCTTCAGCAGAGAAGTCCTCGCAAAAGCATTAGTACTGCTAGCTGTTACTGTAGCAATATCCTTGCTGCATTCGGCTCTCAATGTTGACACCACCGATTACGGACGTTCTCAATACGAGACGTAGTCTTCGCTAACCTATGACAGGATGGGGTCTGGTCCTCTTTCTCAATATGCTGGAGAATTGTCTATCTTATCACCCAATGAACGAGAGTAATGATATCTAAGTTTATCATTCTTTCTCAAGGTTACTGCTTTGTATAAGGTGAATCCGTTTTCTTATTCTTTATTTATATTGCCTTCTTTGGATATCCTCTTCTTGATTTCCTCTCCTCTGTAGTGGCTTGGTTATTCTCTTCTTCTTGTGTAGCGTCTCTGTTCCTCTCTAAACTTTCTCTTCTGGGCTTCCTTTTTAGTTTTTATTTGCTCCTCCTTGTTTGCATGCCAATCTTAATCTAAATCCTCCTACCTTGTTTGGTAGCATCGCATATATTTCTGTTTATTTCTACGAGCGCTTGCTGCCAGTCGACATGACGCACTGCTTTTAAAAAGCATAATGTTTGACGAATATGCCTCTGACGTTCACCTCGCTAGTCCCAGGAACTTTTGATACGATGATGACGATAATGAGTTCTTTAATGCTTGACATTACACTGATTGAGCATATTATTATGACCACTCTGACCTTTTGCCTTTAATACTGCGGTGATTCTTCGTAGCATTGATTGCACGAGATGTTGGAAGGTGGTGGGGTGAATCTGACACCATGCTTGATGGATAGCACTGTCTAGTTGTGGTAAATTGGACGGTGGTGGATCCAGCTGTCTGATGGTTCGTTCGACTTCGTCCCACAAATGCTCAATTGGAGCAAGATCTGGGGATTATGGGGGCCACCGAAGTAAGGTAAAGTCCCCCTTATGTTCCTGGAACCACTCCTGCATAATACGAGCTCTGTGGCATGGCGCATTGTCTTGCTGGAAGTAGCCATTTCCATTGGGGTACACCATCAACATGATAGGGTGGGCTTGATCGGCGACGATACAGAGGTATGCTGTACCATCCAGACGTTGTTCAACACGTATTAACGGACCCAACGAATGCCAGGAAAACATTCCCCAGACCATAACACTGCCCGCACAGGCCTGAAGGGTTGTACTCATGCATGCGGGGTCCATGCTTTCGTGCTGTTTCCGCCAGATTCTCACGCGCCCGTCTGCATGATGTAACTGAAATCGTGACTCGTCAGACCACATAATTTGTTTTCACTGCTCGATAGTCCAGTCCTTGTGCTCGTAAGCGAATTGGAGTCGTTTCCACTTGTTGGCTGCAGATAGCAAAGTTGTGCGGACAGGTCTTCGGCTTCCGTATCCCTTGCGATGCAGTGTACGGCGGACAGTGCATTCAGATACCGTTTTTGAGGACCCCTGATTAAGGTCAGCAGTGATTTGATGCACAGGTGCCCTCCTGTTATCTTTTACCAGTCGTGACAGTCTCCTTTCTGTACGATCATCAACCATCCGCAAGCGGCATCAACGCGAACGTTCAGACCCCGTCTTTCGGCTAATCGTCCAGTCTTTAAATACTTTAACGACAGCTGCTCTTGAGCAGCCCACGAATGCTACTGTTTCGCTGATACTCGCTCCATAGCTCCGAGCACCTACAATCATCCCGCGTTCGAAGGCTGTTAAATCGCGTCGTTTACCCATAGTTGAAGAATGGAACACGTCTACTGTTGTCGACGACACTCAGCTTCCCTTTTTATATTGGTCCGGCCCGCTAGCAACATTGTGGCGTCATCCATGCGCGCATTTGCATAAACATGTTAGGTGGTCATAATAATATGCTCACTCGGTGTATAATACAAATAGTTTAAAAAAAGACAACTTATGTGCCTTGTTGCCTTCTTCTACCTTCCTTTGAAAATTATATGTATACAATGTTATAGGCATACAACAGCAACCAGATTCCTTGAATGGTGTTTGAAATCATAACTCCATAAAAGGCAACTTTGACTAGAAAATTCTTCACATAGTATTTCTTCTGAAAATAAAGGTGAATGAAATAGTTTTTCGTTTCATAAGTTTTTCTTTTCTTCATATATTTCTACGTAAGTTAATTTTTTCTAGGAAAGAAACGATATAAAAAATTGAATCTTTCATCTGGATCTAACGTTTTTTAACCTTTCTAATGTTCCTGTATGGGATATTATAACCAAATGAATGATCATAAACAAATTCGACTACAGTATAAATGACGGATATAAAAGAAAAGGACGAGACACAAAATTCCTGGAATTAAAAACAGAAAGTTTTGAGTATAGCATAAGAAATATTTGCCAAGGAGATAAATTCTGTGGTTGAGCATCTTATTTCCAGTAAGTTCAAATGTAATAGGAGGGTGCCTTGATACACTGTCCGGCCACTTTTATTAGGTACACCCTCCTTCTCTGCGCATATAGTTCGGTCAACTTGCTGCACGTCGTATAACCTGTTTTGGATATAAATGCAGCTAATCAACGGCTTTCCATCGGCAGTGCAGACTACAATCTTAGCGATAATGATAAAGGGCAAACATTTAACCGATTTTGAACGTGGCATGATCATAGGTACTGGACGAAGCGTCTCCGAGACATAAGCTCTCGTCGTCTTTTCTCGTACAACAGTCTCAAAGGAAGAAAAATTTCGAGTTAGCGGTATTCCAGTGAAAGGAAACCGCTCCTTGATGAGAGAAGTCAGCGGAGGCTGGATAGACTTGTGCAAACCAACAGACAGGCCACTGCCAATTGACGTTCGAATTTAACCTTGCTGCTCGGACAACCATCTGACAACGTACCACTAGACGCACGCTGTTGTGGATAGGATGCAAGAGCCAACGGCCAAATTGGGTAACGTTAGTATCGGAGACGAACAGAAAAGCACGCCTTCTGTGGGCAAAGCAACAACAGCACTGGATCATCAACGAATGGGAAAAAGGCCGCTTAGTCCGATGAGTCAAACTTCTTTGTGCATCGTGTTGATGGCTGGCATCGAATTTGGCGCAAACAATGTGAATCCATAGGCCCGTCATGTCCGTCGGCAAATGTGTAAGTTGGTGGGAGTAGCATCATGTTGTAGGGAATGTTTTACATGGCACAAGTAGGTCCATTGGTACACGTAGGTTCACGTGTTGATGCTCGAGCGTACGTAGGCATCGTTGACCAAGTGCGTCCATTCATGTAGACAGTTTATCCTAAAGCAGATGGATACTTTCAGCAGGATAATGCGCCAGTGCATAATGTCTGCATCACCCTAGAATGGTTTCCGGAACATGAAGATGACTTTTCTTTGCTGCAATGGCCTGCCACTCGCCGTATTTCTTTAACATTTAGGCCATGGTATGAGCTAAGAAGGAATACTCGCTCCACGCTTGAACCTCGTCAAATGCTCGAGAACTACGTGACGCACTCATGTCTGCATGGCACAAAATACCTCATGAACTTTTCAGAAACTTATTGAATCCTTGCTTCAAAGAATTCAGGCTGTTTTAACGTACGTGGAAGGAGGCACAACGCCTTTACTAAATGGGCGTACGAATAAACTGGGACAATATAGTGCAGGTCCTTAGTGTTAGAGCTTTATTTTGATCTAATTGCCCAAGGAAGGAGGAAGAGTGCAAGAAAGAAGTGGAAAGAAATTGTGAATTCTTGCATTTTTGTCCGGGTGGAAGGAATCTGACTAGCACTGTTGGCCAGGAAATAACTAGCCACTTTAGCCAAGCACGAACGACAGCTAACGGTCAACGGTCCAAGATGGTACAATTGAGGATATACATATATATTTAGATCACCTTTCCACCAGCTGCGCATGTCTGTGAACGTAGTATCCGCGTTGGAACAATAGGGGAATCAGAGTTTTACACGGCTTCAAGTAGGCCAGAAGAGGAGGCTAAACATACTTTCTTATCCTCCACTCTGCCTGTATTCGGCTGCGCCCCCTTCCCTCGACTGTACTGCTTTCTCACAGATGAGATTCCTCGTCCACCTGACGTCCCTCTTGCTCATTCCATTGATCGATTGGGAACCTGAGAAAATTACAATGATGCCACTGCTTTTCTAAATTTCCCCCCTCTTCTTCCTCCCTTTTCTCAGAAGACAAGGCTAAGGAATCTCAGAGATCCCCTTCAATGCTATTTATAGATTATTGTGTAGCACCTCTCCAGAAGCTATCAGCTGGCGCTCAGTCGTATTAATCGGATACTTTGAAAGCCTTTTTCGTAAATGAGAGTATAATGGTTCAACGAGTAATGGAGTGGCAGCAAACATCACATCTCTGTCGTACATTTTTAAAGATATCTGATGCTATGTCAGGGATCCATTTTATAAGTAGTCTGAGTTCACTAAAACCTCGAATTCTGCTGATATTAATTCACTGGAACTATGTCCTGAATAGAAGGCCCTTCTCGCGAATGCCAATTTGTCTATCGTCATTTGAAACATTTGAAATATCACAGCAGTTAAAAAATCGTTGAATGTGATGTCTTGAATTTTCAGAAGTCTTGCTATTAGTTTGGTGCAAAATTAATGGCCGATTGCATTTTGTGGATGTAGGTGAGTCAGTATGCAAATTATTTCTAGAATTATACAGATGATTATTCTCTTTAAGCTGTAGTTCTTCTCTTTAATTTGATGCTAAAACCTTGTTCAAATGCCTTACTTTGTGAAAGATTATATCAATTTTGCATCATTTTATTGAGTTCAAACCTGGCCATAATTCTCTTGAAGCAATTCAAAATGTCACTAAAGCATGGAGTGACTGGACAACTTATCAACGCATAATGCGCAGATGGTTTGAAAAATTCCGTGGTGGCAATACCACACTTGAAAATGAGGATGTTCGCGGCCGTCCATCGAAAATTGACGAGAAACAATTGAAGACATTAAATCCACACGAGAAGTTGCCGAAGAGCTCAAGGTTGACCATTCTATAGTCGTACGCCACTTGAAGCAAATTGGAAAGATGAAAAAGCTCGATAAGGGGTGCCTAATTTACGCCAAAAGAGAGCTATGGTGAGCTATGCAACCGGACTCATTTATCACAGCTTCCTGATTAGGGTGAAACCATTACTTCCCAGTGATACGTTCAACAAATCGACATGCACCAGAAACTTCAAAAATACAATCAGCATTAATCAATCAAGGTCCCATCTTGCTTCACGACAACGCTCGGTCGCAAGTTGCAATGGTCACCCGACAGAAGTTAAATGATCTTGGCTACGTAACTATTGATCGTCCAGCATACTCACCTTAAGTTATCTTTCACCAACTAACTTACCCCTTTTTCAAGCATCACGATAATTTCCTGCGTGGAAGATGCTTTAAAAACTACAACGATGAGAAAACCGCCTTCAACGTGTTCGCCGTCTCTAGAAGTCCAGAATTCTACGCCACCGGAATAAATATGGCAAAAGTGTATTTACTCTGCTGGATGTTACTTCAATTAATAAAGTGTTGTTTGAAACGAATTATTGCATTTTAAGGTAGCCACTATACATCGACCATTAATTTTGCACGAATCTAATACATTCATGATATTCCGTGAAATTAACTTTGAGAAAGTAGTTTCATGGAATATACCATGCAGATCATCTTCTGAGTCCATCTTTGTATATACTGCGTGAAAGTTGCTTTCTAATAATTTTGGCGTATTTTCAGTATTCCCGATCTAAGTGCCGTGCCGATTCTTTTTATGGTCATTGCAGTTACGAATATGTGAAGCAGACGTCATTTAAAATTTACCTTTTATAGAGAAGCGGTAAGTTCTTTATTGTTTTAGAACTTAATATGCTAAGCGAGCCTTTGAATTCAAAGATTAAATTAATTTTGAATTGTAGCCTTGCAAAAAAAAATCGTTATGTTGACTTGTATTGGAAAATGTTTAGAATTTTCCTCAGTTATCGATGTTTTAATATTTTTCTATTTTGCTTCTTATTTTTTTGTGATTGGTGTGCAAAGAGCTTTTCAGAAAATCGAATATTTAAATAAATTTTTAATTAAAAAGTCGTTTTAAAGAAAATTAATTTTGCGTCCATTACAAATTAAAAACTGTTTTGTTAATATTATTTTATCATTAAGAATATATTGAAGCCTTATTTGGTTGTTTGATGAAAAAAAGACTCATACATAAAAATTGGGAAGAAAATATTTGTCTTCTCGATTCGAAAGCAAAGTCGTTAAATTAAATGTTAAAGTTCGTTACTAAGCAAATGGAAATTAATGAAAATCTGATGAAAACGAATGTGAAACTTTCTATACGTAAACTTTACTTATGGCTTTAACATTTGCAGTGTATAAAGAAGACTGACATGGTAAAGTGATTGCAAAGATAAGTTAATAAGTTTTATAAAAGAAAGTATATAATTATATGCGTAACAAATTTAGCTTATCAGTTTCGCATTGTATCACTGTGAAGAATGGATAATTATTATGCATACTATAACTTTTTATAAAAGAAGTTGATAACTCTTAAGTACATTAATATATAGTATTAGATAAAAATATATAATCATTTTCTTTTAAAGAGAAGTAATTTACAGACTTATGTATACGTCTTCTCAAATTGTTGAATCCACAAGGTACAACAACCAGTTGTGTGAAACATCTATTAAAATGTCATCTCTGTTAGAGCATATGAATTGAAATGTCATTGTAATTCATATCTGTCTTTTGCATTTGACATTCCATTATGGCGCTCATATAAATCCTTAGACATAGTTCTACTCAAACGACCTAAAATGCCGAATTCCATAAAATCCATTACATTTCCTGACGCCTTGCATTCGACTTGTGGACAAATACAATTTTCTTTGTGAGTTTATGTGTGTATGTCTGTTTGCGTGCGTGCGTGTTTGTGCGGCTTGTGTGTACAATAACTTTCGGAACGTTTCCTGGAATATTTTTTCGTGATCTAACTTGATCAAAGGTAGTGACTCTTCAATATTGATCTCCGCACTCTCAACGGAAGAAAAGATGCTGGAAAAGCAGAAATCGAAATGCTAAATAAATCTAAATAAATGCTGACTTTATCCAACATTCAAATTGTATATTACGCTGGCGAGTCAATGAATAATTTGAATGTATGCCTTTTCCTTATGTATGTCCACATGGAGTTTTATCGATTCGATGAAATTTCCAGAAGAGAGTCTCACATCATCTTCATTAGCAATGAAAATGGTGATTTCCCCTGTACATTCCACCATTCATGTAAATGTCCTTTTCACACAAAAAACACTTTGCACTCCCAGGAGATTTTGAATCAGGAATATGTACTGCATAAAAGAATCCTGCAAAGTTGGTATTTTTATATATCTGAACTGAATAGATATTTTAACAATCCATATTTGCCTAAAGACACATATAGTTATAATTCTTAAAAGGCGAATTGTTCCATAAAATTTACATAATTACTGAGTTTTGAATGAGGTCGTGGAAATAAGGGGCGTCCGGAAAGTAGAGCTCCAAGTATTATGTGACCTGTAGCCGCAACTTCTTCTCTTTTAAAGTGAGATAATTCCCGCCGCATTAATAAAGTAGAGAGAAAATGTAACATAAATGGAAAACTTTATTGCCTTATGCGTTTGAAGGTGCCACTATATTCAGAGGTGTCAGCATCTACAGATTGTGAGCGACAATCGATAATCGTACTGAGGAGTGTGCAATTATTGGGTGGGACGGAAGCAGTGCAAATCTCACAAGACACCCTAAATCAATGAAGAAGAAATAGCGTTAGAGCCACTTGTCCACAAAGTAGTTTATTATACATTATATGCTCATTTCGATTGCACTGCAACCATCGTTTAGTAGGGTCTCATAATGAAAGATAGAATAACATTCTACTCTGTGGACAGTGAATCTATCACTGTTTCTTCTTAATTCGTATAGCTTTTTAGCTTTCACCCTACCTAATAGATACCAAAGAAAATACGTTAAGATAGGTAAGAAGTCTAATGGAACCAAGAAGTCATCCAAAAAATGCAAGTTGCTAAATAAGATTGACGATCGTCAGCCTGAAAATCAAATATATAAAAAAAAAAGCAATAACATTATACCTCATTATTTCAGAAAGGGACTTCCTTATAGTCCTGCTGTGTACTCTATCTAATAGGGTAACACCTGCTACACAGCTCAGAAATCTGATAAAGGAGTCTTTAGGTGTTCTCCGCATTGAGGTCTCAGTTGTATTGGCATAGCCACATGATAAGATGTCGCAAACTGATCTTCTAGGCAGTTGCTATTTTCCATGCCGGTGGTTACGAGGCCAGAAACAGGTGGGTAGACTATATGTAGAATCTGGGTTCGAGTCGCTTGGGTATAACCATTGTGGACATGCGTCTGATGGCGGAAGATCGCGACCGCAGGAGATCCTCCGTAGGACTGCTCCCCCGCGACCCTAACGGATAAGCGAGTTTGAAAAGTAAGTTAGTCAGTCCAGGAAAGGAAACATGTTAATTTCTTCGTAATTAACATCCAAATCATGCCTCAGCTTCCAACATTTCGTGTGTCTCTTCATATCCAGCGGTTGCTTCAAAATCCCCGTCACTAAGTCGTTGCTATGACACTTCATTTTTTCCACCATTAACTTCAACAGCTCGTGGAAAAATTTGCTAATGTGCGTCATTTTAAAGTCGCTGTGGATGCACTGATTCTTCGCATGTTTGGAAATTGTTCTCAGAGTTTAATTCTGAAACGATTGTATCTCGCTCACATCTATTTATGCATATGGGCATCCACGCTAACATGCCTAGAGCAGCAAGATCCTATAATCGTCTTGTAACTTATTATTTTAACTTTTTTTTAAACTTATTTTAGGAATCTTTTGTTCTTTGATAATTTTCGGAATGCCTCTTTGTTTCGAAGATACAAAACGATAAAGGATTTTTTATTACCTAGTATTCATGTAAATCTTCTTAATCTACAACTGCAGAAAATGACTATCAACAGCTAGGATTAAATTGTCTAAAAATCTTATGTGGATAATGCCGATGTATAACTTAAGAAAAAAATAAAACTCATTTTCCATAACGAAACAGGAAATGAAAAAACATAAAAAGAAAAAGACAGGTTGTATTTTTTCATTTTATTTTCTGTCTTTTTGTTTTTATGTTTTTTCATTTTCAGTTTCGTTGTGGAAAAAGAGTTTTATTTTTTTCTTAAGTTATACAACAGCTAGGATGCATGAATCCAATCTTCCCCTCATTGATTGCCGAACTATTTCAAAAACACCAGAGGTTGTTTCTTATTGCATTACATCCATCAATTATCCGATTTCTCAAATGTACATTTCCACTGGAGCAGTGTAAAGTAACGACTTCAGAGGGCCCCATAGAAAAAATTAAAGGGATTTAAGTCCGGGGATCGAGCAGGCCATAAGTTAGGTCCACGTCGACCAATCCAGCGGTCTTGATATGTTGCATTTAAAATCAGGAGCACCTACACTAAAATGTGCTGGTGCACCATCGTGCATAAACCACATAATATTTCTCGTTATTAGTGGTTTATCCTCTAGAAAGACTGATAGCGAGTATTCCGAAACATTTCTATACACCTCGCTTTACTAGTCACCCAGAATTCCGGTCTTCTCATATTTCATATGGATTTTGTTCAGTCCATACATGGTTATTGTGAAATTTAATTATTGAATTTCTTGAGAAATTTGCTTCATCGATAAAAAGAATCAGCGCCGGTAGTTGAGGGATTTGAACCAATTTTTGCAGAAGCTAGTGAAAAAATGCAATACGTGAAGGAAAATCAGCAGGAATAAGTGCTTGAACGCGATGAATGTGGTATGAATACAACAACTGCTGTTCAAAATTTTCCACACAGTCCTATTACTTATACAGGGTGTAAATTTTAAGTTGACAAAGCAGAATAACTCGAAAAATAAGCTTCACACGAAAAAATGCGTATAATCCAAAGTTGATTATTTTCGAGGGGGCATCTGCTGGTGCTAAAAT
>JAHWFO010051248.1:719250-744583 GCA_023313115.1 Rhysida immarginata | reverse complement strand
TATTATTATTATTATTATTATTATTATTATTATTATTATTATTATTAAAAATTCGGAAATGTAGCTTACTATGGGCATGTCCATCTTCACTATTTAGCTTGGTTTTGATTGGCCCACTATTTGATTGGTCGGAGTTTCGGGGGTGGGAGTCAGGGGGGCAAAAGATCTATGTGGTATTTAGGTACGTGAAGGAGTAAAATTCAGTATGCAAATTTCTCTAGGCAAAACCTACATTACTATAAAGTTTAGGCTAAATTGTGCTAGTGGGTTCGGAGTTTTGGGGGTGGCAGTCACTTTTTCTTTAGAACTAAGGGAACATATGACATGTGATGTCATTCGATCGGAAATGATGAGAAAGGAAAGAAGAAAAAGCTCTATTCATTTTCTTTATATTACGGTCGAGAAAATCAATTTTTTGATAAAAAAATTTGGGGGCAATAGGTATTAAAAAGTGCAGAAAAGGGATGAAAATAGATGACCGCAGGGCTTCCGCTACTTTCCTATACCCTCGTTGGGAGGATTAATTTCTTTTATCATTTATCTTCAGAGCTCTTTTATCCAATATACTGGTGGTTACAGAAGAATACGGTGGTTAGAGGGTACTAAAACATTTTTTATTAAGCGATATGTGCCGTATCTCGCACAGGTACGGCGCTACATTTGTTTCAGTACTTTTGCCAAGACCCTACCGTATGCCACACCTGTATTAGATCATGACGATGTTCTTCTTCCACGGATTGTTGACGCCTGTAATACCATACGTACTACGCATAGCATATTTGAACGGGTGCGGCGGTC
Source organism: Rhysida immarginata (assembly GCA_023313115.1). Classification (NCBI taxonomy): domain Eukaryota; kingdom Metazoa; phylum Arthropoda; class Chilopoda; order Scolopendromorpha; family Scolopendridae; genus Rhysida; species Rhysida immarginata. Next base: position 743,785 of record JAHWFO010051248.1, on the reverse strand, counting down.
AATGCTTCGGCGATGCCAGTGTTGTGTACAAGAAAAAAAGCGTCAGTTCGAAGCACTTTTGTAATGCACACGGTGTGAAACTTCATTGTTTGTTTTTTTCAGTAAAAGCTCAGTCATCAGAGTTAAGCCACTGCCCTTGCATGAATGGTTTCTTTCTCCTTTATATATGTTGGCATCACTATGAAAAATAAAAGTCAAATATAAATCAAATAAATTCGAGACAATTTTAAATCCAAAGAAAAAAATTGAATATTCGCAATCAGCATGGAATTCACTCAAATCTTCATTCTGATAATGCTCGCTTTTATTTGCATTTTCTCCTTAGTTGTTTGTTTCAAATTTCCACTAAGCTTATTGATCAAAAGAATGCAAAATTTTCCTTCTTCGTCTTACGCTTTAATTTCTATTGACCGTAAGCGAGAGTGACAGTACGTATTTACCGGAAGTGCATTTTGTTTACATATCTACCCCTCCTCCCCGTCTCTTTCTCTTTTCACTGGGGCAAGGAGCAAGCTGTTTGGATCGAAAAAATTTTTATGCAGAAAATCATTTTAGTTAGCAACTTCCTTTCTTCCTTCGGAAAATATTCTATGCTTCCTGTTGGCGTGTTTCTTTTTTAAACTATGACAACAGTTGAATGAAATTGGTGGAAAAAATAGATTGCCCCCCCCCCCCTCCGCACCGGCCCTCCGCACTTTGCACATCTTAGGACTATCGTGGTATTTTATTTAAAGAGAGAAAACACTGTTCAATGTTTTACTTAGCAAATGCGTTCATTTGAATTTCCAAGAATTAACTTCATTATTTTCTCCTAAAGTAATTTTAGTGACTCTCCACTTTCTTGTTGTTGATGAATTAGCAGAAAATTAAATTGTCTACTCACGCGATATAATTATATTACTTGGCCAGCAGAATGATACGACTGTGTGTTGTTTAATTTGTTCTCGCGGTAGACAGTAAATTAACCATGTAATTTATTAAAAGACTGGAACAACTGGCTACTTTTATTCGGTGAAACTAAAAGCCTGTGATTCAAAGAATAGGACCTCTTTGCAAATACTTCGATATTTATTAATCGTTACACATGGCACCAAACATTAATCATTTTAATGTAAATAAACCATATTAGTAAATGTTTTATTTTTCAATCAGTCATGCAGCTAAATTCTAGCGTCTCATTCTGACGCCTTCTATACCAAGTATTATTTTTATGTTGCATAAACTTTTTTTTGGATTAAAATGGTAAGTGGTTTATAAAATGAAATATTTTTTCACGGGTTAGTTCTTGATAAATTGAAAAAAAAACTTTTGTTCATAAAATTATATTGTATTTATACTAGTTCATAAGAGTAAGTTAGTATGGAGATAAGTTCTTGAAAAATTTGACGTCTCTTCCGTTGAAGTTAGACGATTCTCGTACAGAGTGTATTACAGGGCAGTATAACGGGAAGCCTACCCGCTCGATTATAGGGGCCGGCTCGGTCGATTGGCAGAATGGAGGGAGATGAAGGTGGCCTGCAGCAGCCAGCAGTGTCCACAGTCGGGGAGGAGGGGCGAACGTCAAAACTGTCATGTTTTTGATAAAATTACCCAATTATCATTTGATGTCGAGCCGGCCCCTGCAATCGAGCGGGTAGGCTTCCCGTTATACAGCCCTGCAGTTATCTGCAACACCCTGTACATCACGAAAGAATTTTTCGATCCCGTTGCCAAATGTCGACTGCGTAACGAGATCCTTGTTCTGCGCAGTTTGTTCATAGCGAGAACATCCGGCCAAAAATCCGCCATCTTAGTTCTCTCACTTACAGGGGAAGTACACGAGGTTGTTCGACCGCACTTTTTTTTGCGCGCAAATATAACTTGGAAGCGTTGGTCTGCGCGGCGGCAGTAGCGTTCCGGAAGTGAAAAGTTCAAAAACGAAGGCGGTAAGAGGGGAAGGCATAATTAGCGGCGGTCGCCAAAGACTTGCAGTTAGAGCACTGTTATTAAGCACCAAACTTTAATTTGCTGTACAATTATTCGTCTCGAAATAATTTAAAAATGAGGTAAGCATCCATGAATACTATTTTTATTTAAAATTGTAAAGCACCGCGATGCATACCCCCTCACCAACGCAACGTATCACTCGACATTTCACATGACGGATAATCTATGAAGATTACCGAATTAACTAATAAAATGGAATAATATATTTTGGAAATGGTTATTAATTACTATACACATTTTTACTGGAAGGCAATTAGCTAATTTTAATAATCTTTTTTTTAAAAAGTAAGTTAGTTTAGAAACTTGAGAATCCATTCAATTGTCGTCTGCTGTCTACTTCCATTGATTTCATGTGAAGTGGATTCGTGCTTATTGCTGAGTAGTGGAAGAAAGAAGTTCCGTCAAGCGCATTATTACGCACATACTGCTTTAATAATGAACTCTTTGTATGGCTATGTGTGTGTTCAAATATTTCGTTTTCGCGGTGTATTTTGAAAGAAAAAAATTTCGCATTTTTTATTTTGCAAGCATGACTAGTAGCTTCAGATGAGTAACATATTTCAATTTGGTGGGAATCTGTGAGATGCATGTTCGCGTAGTTCTCTTGTTAGTCGAGTTTTTGCTTTGTTATCAGCCAGTCTGAGCCAGTTATCACCCTTATGCTGGGTGCCCACTTAGCGCGACGATAGCGCGATGCTATCGCTTTGTGAAGCACGCATGCGCAGAGTCACGTCACGAGGGCGATTCTGTGGCGCATCTAAGGCGATTGAAAAGCTCTGCATGCCAGAGCTTTTCGATCGCGCGACTCCATCGCACCCAATCAGAAAACAGTTTCGAATCACGTGGCACATGCAATCATGGCAGCACCAACTTCGAGATGGTCGGATATCGCTACGGAAAATTTGATTGAAGCTATCAAGTAATATGCAATTCTGTATGCACGAAATATCCAATTCTGATTTTGGAAGCACGAAATCTTGAAGTGGGAAACGAAATGATCGCGTAGATAGCGCATGCGCATTCAGTCACGCGGCCGTCGCGCCAAGTGGGCACCGAGAAGCGAATTGATCGCCTGGCGTTTGTTGCGCATGCGCATATGACTCAAAGCGATAGAATCGCGCTATCGTCGCGCTAAGTGGGCACCCAGCATTAATGATCTACTTATAGGAAAATGAGCCAGGGCTGTACCCAGAATTTTATTTCGGGATGGGGGGTGAGGAGGCTGGCCCTATCCTGCTAGCAAGGGGAAGGGGGTTCCCCAAGGTACAGAATTAGTTGGCAAGGTGGTCAATATCGAGGGGGGGGGGTTCATCCTGGTGATAGATTCTGACGTAAGATGGTGCCACTAGTAATATGTAATATATCTCGATACGCATTAAATACGAAAAAAACGCAGGATTGCAGATTTGACGTTAACGAGAAATTTGTACACGTGAACACTGCTTGAATATTTCGTAACTGATTTCTTGTAACGAATATAATGCCTTTTTCGCTCAGCAGCAATGCAGTAAAGAACCGACGTAACGACCAATTAAAACGTCGAACAGGCCCTCTTATTCTCTAGCGAGATTGAGATCCGGAACTGCAGCTATCTCAAAATAAGAAGTTTTCAATTAACAAATCTTATCAAACACAGACATCCGAAAAACAATCCTTTTTAATAATCTTAAATACAGCGGCTAATCATATCCAAAGGATCCGCTAGATTTGAACGCTTCTAGCATAAATTGGCTAGGTCTTTGTGGGAGATTTCTTTCAGTTAATAGATTGTTTTTGGAAGTGAATGGGAATATCAGTTTGTAACCGAGAACTAAGATTACTACATTTCGTTCATCATAGGAAGGCTGGCAATAGAAATCTTACAATGATGGTTTACAACATGAATAATAAAAGTTAAAATCGACAGAATTGTTCTCATCATAATTTAACCTAGGAGGTAAGCTTATTTGCTTAATAAAGTACCTTCAGGCTACAACAAACATAAAGTTCGCTAACAGAGCCGAGAATAGTCAGCACTTAAACAGCGAGACTTAAAGGGTACAGTTAAACCACCAGATTCAGTGGCTGAAAAAACGGGATAAGTTGTAATTCCCATTTTTTCAAAGTGCGTTGGCTTTCAAAGAAGTTTAGCTTTCAGAAGATATCGTTGCTTATAATTCGCGGGCAAGCAAGTGGCACTGGGGAGAAAACCGGCCTGACGGCTCAAAATTCGATGCAAAATACAGTGAACGGAAGAGAAGGAGTAAAAGAGTTGGGAGGAGTGGGGAGGCAAAGCTAAGCTGTTAGTTTGTTAGTAGGACAATAACATACACCGCCAAGAGACATTTTCCAAGGCAAGTCGACGAGGTCAGCCATCCAAAAAATGATCCATTGCAAGAAGAATGCGTGACTCCACGGGAGATTTGAAAGATTTCTCTATTTTTCTACGGCGGACACTAAAAGAAAACATAGGATAAGGTAAAAGAAAAACTCGAAGATCTTAACGCTGAATTATGTTCTAAAAACGAATCAAATAGAAGAAATACTCATCCGCAATGTTGGATTTTTTCCACGCCGATTTTTCTTAAGTGGAACGCAAAATTCTAACTATACGAGGTGTGTCAATTATATAATGAGACTGCGCACCTCCTATCGCGCAGCCGCATGGGGATAGGTTGATATTGGTATGCAGTTGATCTTGAACCTTCAAGAGCAGCCATCGTTCGTTTCGTCTCTCTGTCTGCTTTTGTTTCCTTTTGAGCGTCGATTGTAGAGGGCGTTGTTCTGTAGTACTGCCGCGATCATCAGAAATATTACAAAGAAGTCCTAATCAAGCTGAGGGAAAGAGTAAAGGAAGAAAAGACCGGATTTGTGGAAAAACGACGCATGGATCCTGCATCAAGACAATGCGCCAGCCCACAGTGCCCTATATGGGAAGCAGTTTTTAGCGGACAAGCACATTCCTGTGCTCGAACATCCTCCGTATTCACCAGATCTGGCTCCTGTGACTTTTATCTGTTCCCAAAAGTGAAAACTGCATTGAAGGAAACACATTTTCAGTCTGTTGAAGAGGTAAAAGCAAAAACGGAAGAATTGTTGAAGAGGGTGACAATGGATGATCTACATTTCTTTGAACATTAGAAGCCACGTATGCAGCGGTGTATAGACAGCGGTGTATGTTGAAGGGGATGAAAGTTGGATGTAACTTCGTTTGCAATAAATCCCAATTTCTGACACCACGCTCGTTATTTAATTGTCACACCTCGTACTTTGGACGCTACTTATTATATTGATGTGTTATTAAAGTCCCGCTGCTCAACCAAAATTAAGCATTATATTGGTTAAGAAATTTTCAGAAGTAAGACTTAATACGCTATGACTACATGAAATTATGGTCGCTTCTGTTTTGCCACACGGACGACGACGAGAAGACACTCTTGGTTCCAGGTAAGAAGTTTTATTTCTTTTCAAATAAGAAATTCATCTATTCCTGTAGATGAGTAAGGAAAAAGGCTCTCCTAACATTGGTAGAGCAACGTTCCATCCGGAGTCCACTCTTCCACGTCAACCTTCATTAGGATCTACCAAATTACTGCTGTCCTTCAAAAAACTTCTATGCCGTCGTCATGGCAATTTCGGCACAACAATCTATCGTTGGCACGTTCTTGAATCAGTCATAAACGGATACGGTTCTGATCCCCAAAACCTAAATTTCACAGGCTGTTAAGCCTGCCTGCCTTGTGGACTAGTTAATAATTGTATTTCTGGTTCACCGCGAAGCTGCTTCTTCGAATGTTTACATGATTTTATTTTATTATTTTAATTCAGGAGATTAGAATTCATAAACAATCATGTATTTACATTATTTAATATGCTGATATCCGATAAAATATAAACATTTTGATCAAGGAATGTATACTTTTAGGCATTTGCTTTGAAACAAATTACAAACAATTAGTAAAAAATATTATATATAATTTATTTTACGCAAACATTTAAAGTGATGTTAACAAGAATGATAACTAGTTATCTTAAATTCTGTTTGACAATCCCACCATCCAACCACAAAATGCTACGAAATTTGTTAAACAAACACAATTAAATATTCCTCTGAGACCCCATCCGCCACAATCTTCAAACAGATGTGATGGTTGAACAAGTGTTCTGAATTTAGTTATGTAATGTCATCGCCGACATAACTGCATCTGCTGCATAATTTGCTTGTTTTGTGTCTGTTATGTTTAACTTAGTTAATTTTCTAATTTAAATATACTATTACATTGTCTCTGATAGTTATAAACGCAACAATCTTCATTAAAAAGTTTTCCTAGTATTGATTTATGCTTCGATCGTTTTCGTAACTACATTAATATTTGAAATATAGGAAAGTGCTATTAAAAATGCTTTTCAGCGTTTGAAACTGAAAGCTGATAAATGCATTCCTTAATTAGGAAAAAATGCATTATTGATTTATTAAGAGAAAAAGTATTAAAATATCAAAGTTTTTCTATTTTCCATTCTCGTATAATGTAGGAAATTGTAATTATAGTTGTAATATTATTTATTCAAATAATCATCATAATTTATTCAAATAATCATCATACTTTATTCTTCATCGTTTTTCAAGATTGGTGACTTTATTTATTATTTATTTTTTTGTTCTTATTAATTTTACGATTTTCCCCATTAAAAGGAAACTGACCACATTTAAATTTAAAATTAATCATTTAGATTAATAATTGGTACTATTTATAGTTCCAATTGTAAACTACGTTTAACTTCATAATCTGCAATCGTCTGTTTAAGCAGTTTTAAACAAACTTCGTAATCCAGCGAAAAAAATGCACAACCGTCGTTCCGTACAGATGAAAAGCTAAAGAAAAAATTCCGCAACCTGGCTTCGAATTAGGTGTCACGATTTTTTAGCTCGTATTTTCTAGAATTTCAAATTTCTAATTGAAATAATCAAACAGAAGATAATAATAATACTGAAGAAACTCAGTAATTTTGATGGGTTTGAACAGCTTATTCATTATTATTATTATTATTATTATTATTATTATTATTATTATTATTATTATTATCTTCTATTTCATCAATTTATTTGATGGTTTAAAAGTAAGGAGGATTCCCGATTTGCGAGTCAGGTGCTTGCTCTACCGATTGAGCGGATTAGTGACTTCTTAGAAGTCATGTGGGCATATTGTAATAATTTGGCGGTTTTCGTCCGCGGTTGGTAACAATGCTTCAGAGGAAGCTTCAGTAACAACAAGAACAGACGGCGCTCCGGTAACAGGAGTGACAGCAGGAATGTCAAGATCACAAAGCCTCCCTCTCCACATGTTTGCATCGAGGGCTTCCTAATTTCCTGATCATAATTTCAACCTTTTTGAGAATTTGTGAGAAGCCGTCGGAATTTGTAAGAATACATAGGATTCCTGCCGTTCGGGCTTTTTTTAGAATTGATAGTTATTAGAAGTTAACTGTCACGGAATTCCGTCTCCAACCCGAATTCCCGTGACGGAACCAAGCGTTTTCCCTCTCGGGTTTTCTATTCGTCTGAGAGGAAGAAGGAGCGACGTAAAACCCGTCGTGAGATACGTCAAGAGGATCGTCATCGGGAGCGGACGAATAGGAGCTCGAGAGGCGATTTTAAAAGTGATGACGGTGGACATCGAAGGGAGGAATTTCTGGAGAGACACGCTTCAAAGAGGACACGAGCTACGGGCCCATGGAGAGCCATAAACACCATTTCAAAAATTGGAAGGTATTTGTCACCCGGGAGCCTTGAGCAGGGTCGCGCTCAAGCAACGGCGGCAACGACGTCGAGTGAAAGGAACGACGAGCTTCGTGCGTCGTCAGATGCGGCGGCTGGAGCGACCTCCGCTATTCCGAAGTCGTCGGCGACGAATCCTGAGAGCCGTTTTGCCGAGCTTATTGAGCGAGCTGGAATCACCTGTATCGCTAGGCTTCCACGACGGACCATACCGACGGGCATCAATTTTACGGTAAGTGCGAGTCTTTATGTGAGCTCGTACGCTCAGCTGTTGTGTGCCATTTTCCCTGAGCTTCGCTATTACGAACTCCGCTACCACGGCGTAGTACAAGGGTTATGGCCGTGTGGATTAGCTGCGTTCTTCAGGGACGATATGGGCTTCGTGCTCGAGCTTAGAAAACGGTAATGTTCTCTAAGTTGTGTCTTTAAATTTGACTAACTCATTGTCCCGGTTCTCGTCAACCGTCCTTGGCAACAGATTCAGTGCAAAGGAGTATTACAATTGTTTGTGTAAAATTATTGTTTTAATTTGTGTCAATTTTATTTGCTTTGTTATATAGTGTTTGCCTTTCACTATCCCGGACTAATTACAGAACTGTGTATCCATCTAAATACATTTCATGCACTTTGCCTTTGTGAATTTAATTGAACCGAACGAGTCTCTTATTTTGTTTTTTTGTGTACCCTACCGAACAGTGACTTTAACGGTCTTATTTATTTTGTATTTAGATTGAGACTTTAATTAGTTTTGAACTTTGAATTAAAGTTTATTAATGCAGCTAAGATTTGTGTAGTGATTATTATCTAAGTCTTTGTGTGTTGTTGCTGCATTTTGTTCATCTGTCGCAAGGCGGCATTCAATGCTAATAACTTATCGTATCGTTTATCAAGTGTGTGGATATTCATGTTTTTTAAGCTTAAGCATTATCAAATTGTGTTCAGTCTTTTATAGAGAATTAATGCTTGTGTGATATTTATTGTTTTATTTGAGCATAATTTTCTTTGAGAGTCAAAGCCTCTCTTTTTGTAACCTGAAAACGCTTAAGATTTTGCGTAAGGTGAATTTATTATTTTACGACTAATGTATTAATTTCCTCGAGCCTAGGAGGTTTGAAATCTATTTATAATTCGTAGTAAGTTTTGAAGGTTTTAACTTACGAGATCTAAGGATTTTATTTAGACCTAAGATTTTTGCTTGTCTATTCTTGTTATTATCTTGTTTTATTGTTATTTACAATAAATAAGTTTGTTCATGTTAAACGCCTCATGTTCATGAATGTTTTATTATTTTCCACTGCGTAATACCTCTCGCTACTACTGTACTATTCATGACATTAACATTTTCTTAGAACGGTTTAAGAATGAGCAGTAACTGGAGATAATGGACAGAATGGACAGTTAGCAAACTATTGAGAAACAGTGGAAAGGCGGCAGAGGAAGCAGTCCATTTTCTCGGTTCTGTATATTGGTTTCCCCAGCGAACTGCTGCAACAGAGCAACTGGTGAGTGATCCAGGCTGCCGTTGGAATTGCAGAGCACAAGGGCATTGTTCCCAACTGCTGAATTTGTACGTCCATTACCACCCAAGAAGAGAAAAAGAAAGCCCCATTGAAGAAATTAAGGCTGCAAATCGAACACCTATAAAGAGTAAATATAATGTGTTTCTAAGAATTACTAACAGGCAATGATAGAACGCAGCGTTCAGTAACGTGCGAGCTCGAGAAGCTGCAATGCAGGCTGCAAGGGTTCAAGCGCAAATGGACGCTGAGCGAGAGGCATGTCGAACAGCAAATGCCGCTCTTCCTGCGACTCAACGTGACCAAGAATCGGCTGAGGAACAGTAACGCCGTCGATGCGGCGGACATCAGCATCAGGAATACGAACAGCAGCGTGCTGTGCCAAGCTTACGGGAGACCCAGAGCATCGAATTCAGCGTCGGGGGTATCAGGCCGAGCACCAGCAACGCCTTATCGATCGACACAGATGCGAGCTCTTGCGAGTTGCATACAGCTATTATGACAATTACTCCTTCCACGAGAGGAGTGCCGATACTGCGCTGCACAGAGGTGGCCAGGTGAGACGGACACAATTTGTTGCAATGGTGGTCAAGTCGTGCTGCCTGCGTTTGATAAGCCGCCATTCCCAAATACGCCAGCTTTTCGAGCGCCTTGCTTTTATTCGCGATATCTGTAAGTACAACAATACGTTAACGTTTATTTCAATGGGTGATTCAGCCAGGGCCGTAGATCGTGTAAGGTAAGATGAAGCCGTCATGGCCGGTGGTGTCTACAAAACACCCACTTGGCATCGGGTTGAGGCACACGAAAATCTGTCTCAAGTTTTAAACTTGCTTTCTGCTGCACGGCCCAACCGACCCGGGTACCGGGCCTCTTTATCGAATTATTAACAATGATCAAGCATTGATAGGACGTTCTGTTGGCTTGGCAATAGAACATTCGTTTCCAAGAATTATTAACAATGATCAGAAGATCAGTACAGTAGGCGTTATACAGGGTGATTCAAAATTCAATGTACAAACTTTTAGGTGAGGTAGTAGGGGTGATTCTAAGCAAAAACGTTCAGATGAACATGGATCCTCATTTGAAGGATAACTAAGATATTAACAGAAATAAAAAAGCCGCCATCAAGCTAAACAAGTTAATAACTCAGGTTCTATACCATCTAGGATGATGAAATTTGGGGGGTAATAGGGTACATAAAACTATGTATACCGTTAAAATTTGAGCGAATTTCAACGTGTAATTTCCGAATTACGGACTCAACATCATAACATGTGCTGGTTAGTACTCGCATGTGAGCACTGTTTCCATTTTGAATGCGTAACTCGGAAACTATTTGTTGGAATACAATCAAATTTTAACGGTATACACAGTTTATGCACCACATTGTTCCTCCAAAATTCATTATCCTAGGCGTTACAAAACTTGGGTTATTAACTTGCTGATCTTGGTGGCGGCATTTTTATTTCTGTTCATATCTTAGTTAGCATTCAAAATCGGGCCCATGATCATATGAAATTTTTTGCTTAGAATCACCCCTTAAAAGCTTGTACATTGAATTTTGAATCACCCTGTAGATAGGTCTCTTTTCAGTTATCTAACCAGAGGTATCTCAAACAAGCAAAGTTTGTATCAACAACTGTATCAACAAGCAATTCACCAGCAACATGCACGGACCAAGAATAAAACATGTAGGGAGTAACAGAATATATAAAAAGCGCAGGTTGAGGCGCACTAAAATGTAGATAAAAAGGTAAATTGCATTTTTTATTTCGCAAATTGCATTTTTTATTCTGCAAACTACATTTTTTTTTTGCTTGGAGCAAAAGTCGTCTTGCAGGGTTCAGTTCTGTCTGTGCAGACAACGGTAGAAAAGACGTCTAAAAACGCTAACTGAAAATGTTTCTACTGGTATCGAAAAAATCAATGATGGAAATGTCTCCATCGAGGTATAAAAATAGTTTCAGTTAAAAAAATTGAAGCACAACAAAAGTGCAGTTAACCATTTTTTTGCAGTCAGTGTGGCAATTTGTATTTTCTACCAAATTAGTAAATGTGGCGAGATTGATAAAGAATCAAACCATTGTAAATCAATTGGACCACCACGAACATTGATATAGTAAGGGTGTCTCCAGGTGTCCTAAATATTATTAATAATCAAAGTGGAAACCAAATGATAAGACAGCCGGCAGATTAAGAATTCATCCTCTCTATACTCATAGGAAACAAAAATAAATAAATACTGGAGGAAATAAATATAATGCAAATAGACCAAGTCCACTTTCAATAAATTATGGATAAACACCAATTGTGGACCAACACCAAAGTTTTGGACAAGAAAAATTATGTTTTCGACACGCAATATCCTGCATGTCTCTGTAGAAATTACGATTTCTAATTTTTTTAATAAAACTCTATAATAGTTTTGACGCTAAATTACTATGAGTAATTAGAGAGAGGCAGCTTGGTCTAATTTTAATTTCAGCCATCCAATTGGAGAGAGGCAGCTTCATCAAGAATTTTGGTTTTTAGAGTGAAAAAGGTGACTAGTAATTTATATGGCTAATTTATAACCCAAACATGTGAATAAAGCATTTTAATAAGAATTTTTCCTCTCATATTTATATTTATCAAGCATTAAAATGATAATTTTTTTCGAACATTTAGGAGGCATCTCCAGATCTTTTCTCCTCTTGGGAGGCTATTATTATTATTATAGCCTGTTGGGGGACAACATGGCTATAATAATTGACGCCTGTTGGGGGACAACATGGGTCTTAACCCTCTGGTTTATCTGGTTGGTTGCTCCCTGTTGTTGTTACAATTCATTTAAATTTAATAAAATATATATTTAATTTCGCGCACTATTCTCGCTAATGAATGGCGTAATTTTCTTGGCTGCAAGCCAAATGGAGTTCATTGTACAGATCCTAAGTTGTTGATCATTGATTTAAACCGTGAAACCTGACTTTGAAAACACAGGAATTGTTTTCAAATAGTCTCGTTCTATACTTAACATGAAACATAAGAAGAATTTTAAGTTTAATATGTTTATTGTCAATATTCTTCATTGCGCAGCAAACATGCGCCAAGTTGGATATGCAGTTCTACTAGTTTTCCTATGGCTAGCATTTGCTATAAACAAAGACAAGTACTACGACGAGTAAATTCGTATGAATGCCTTATCATTCCGACTGGTAAAAAAGTAAGTATGATTCTATCGGATAATGGTTCTAGAGTGCTTCCATTATTTTGACGTCACTGAATTGATGTTGCCAGATATGCCGCCTTATTATGTACAAAAAAAAGAACATGATAGTACTGATCAATTTTACCTTTAAATAATACAAAAAAAACTCTTAATCTATACACATTCCTAATATAATTTATTATTGCGGATATACAGAGTGGGATTTGTATACATAGGATCTTGAACACTCATGCTTTAAAGCGAGTCTGTTAAAATTAAGAATATTAAGTTGAAAATGCAATTTTATAAAAGAAGATAGTGATGTTATCTAATGTATTTTTCATATTTTTGTTCACATACCGTAGATTTTTTAATTTTTCATGAAGAAAAAAAAATTTTAATCATCGATTTGTCCGTCTGTTCACACGCAAGTGGTTCTGCCTAAAGTTGTTAATTCAATCTAAATTTCAGGCTACTAGACCAATAGAGCCACAAATCTTTTTTCTAAATCTTTAACGGAGATATAGAGAAGCCTGTTAGAACAAATTTCTCTATTCGTAAATTCCAAAAATAATGGTTACATTGAATAATTTTTTCCTACAAAAGTGACTGACACTTGATGAATTTTAAAGAATAGCAAGGATTAATGAACTATCAATAGTAGAATAGAAATGATGGTGACTTTCAGCGACTAAACATAAATACAAAATTTGACTGATAATTTCTTTTGACAATATTCAGTATTATCATTAAACGGATTACTACAAATCACCAATGAGGTTTTTATGAACGACGAAATTTCTTTAAATAGCTCTAACCTACTTTCGCACCATTATTCTTATAAATTCGTTTCTTTTTCATCCTGACAGTTACTGACCAGCCGGTACTTCCGTTCAGTAAATTTTTCTCTCTATTGGTGAGAAACTTACAAAAATATAAAGCAAATTCGGCATTTAAATAATTTATATAATGATTTTACATACCCAAACACAGACATACAGAGAGGAAAGGGAAAATGAGACAGAGAGGAAAAAAACACCAAATTACCCAGGACAACACAAGGTGGAAGCCAACTGGGTTTCACACAGAACAAAAACACACACAAACATTTAGCAGCGCTGAAAACTTCCTTAACAATCGACATTGAATAATTCTATAATTTTTAAAAATTTTATTAAATAGTGATAAAGCAGTAAGGAAATGATGAAAAAACTGAGTGAAGATTTAACTATCATAATCGATGTGTATCTTTTAATGGAGTGAAAAGTTGGGCTAATCTACTTTTGGTAATTCGTTCCTTATCTATTTACTGACTTTCCGAAGCATTTAAAAAAATTATTTTGTCGAGTATGATACGTTAATCTCTATTTATGATTCGTCATTGTGTTTATTCTCCTAGTACAGTGATCGGCAAACTACGGCCCGCGGGCCACTTCCAGTTTCTTTTCGACTCGCTACCGGATTCCATGCGGCCCGCAAGATTATTTAGAAATATACACAAGAGAGACCAGAAATAGGATAATTTGAAATTTTTTTTAGGGAAACAGTGCACTTTATATTAAAAATATTAGAAAAGGTTAAGAATCATATATATAAAATCAGCGACGGTGGACTTTGTCACAAAAGTATGGAGACCGATGTGTGTCAAAAATCTAACAATAGACTATTTCCCGATTATACAATCGGGTGGGTTCAGCCAACACCTCCTAAAAAGAAAGCCTCACAACTGAAAAGTCGTACATTCTTACGTCATCATAAATCGACCAAATTTAGGGCCTACTATTTGTAGAAATACGATCAACAATGGTCGAATTATGATGATGTAACAATATATGACGTTTCAGTTGTTTGGCTTTCTTTCTAGGAGGTGGTGGTTCAGCCAACACCACCTAGGGTGCGTTCACTTATTCGTTCGGAGTCATGCTCCGAGGCAATGTGATCACGTGATCAGAGTACTAGCGTCATGGCTCAGAGTCAACACAACGACATAACAATCGAAGACTTTGATCGTTATAATCATTTGCGTGCAGTATTGCCATTTTAGCCTTTTTTTTCATGCGCTTGTCTTTTGTTGGACATTTTTAATAAAAATTAAACAATGCACTTCAACCATCTACCATTCATTTAAAAGTCTTCAATTCTCTTCAAAAACTCTCATCATTATTCATTGGTGAACTTGTTATTATTTATTCTTTTTATTTATTATTTTATCTTCTCCACTTATAAATGAGTATAGAATCATTCAATAATAAATAAACATATTATACTACTTCGTAAATTAATGTATAATGCACAAAATATTGAAATGAGCTTTTAAATTGGACACATCCCTGCTAAATTAGCAACACTACTTGTGAACGATTCAAGATATTTTTTCCCCTCTTCGCAACCTCCGGAGGCATCAGGAAAGCATGAGCAGTGCCCATGGCGCTTTAGGTTATGGGGAACCTTTAATATTAAGTTATTTTTTATTAACAGGAATAAACAATGACATATTTTTTATTTTTTAATATTTTTATAAAAACAAAGTTCTGGTCATAATTGTAATTTTAATTTATTATCATAGAGACTAGGGTGGCCTCATGCGTAAATATGAACTGAGATTGAGCATATAAAAATTAATAATTATGCTGAAACAATTGTCTTGAATCAAATTTTCGATCAATTTAAGCTAAATTTTCGTTTGTATCGTGCCAAGCCTACAACAATGGAAGGCTAACCAATTATGGTAGGCTATGATCGTGCACTTTGGAAAGATAGAGGCGGCCATGTTGATAGTTAAACAACGTGTGCGCCAGCTTGAAAAAATTAAGTCTTCTCTTGTTTGTGTGGTTGCCACGGCTCCTAACAAGCGCGCTCGCAAACGATATCTCATTGTAACAAAATTAATCATCGTTGAAGTCACAACTTTGTTGGCACTCTTCATTGTTGCGTCGTCTTTCTCATTAAATTTTTTGACTCCGATGTCTCCAGCTTGAAAGCAGGAGTTAAGGGAGTTAACCCGAGTCGTACTCCAAGCGAATAAAGAAACAAACTCCGAAAGACTCCAAGCGTACCCTGATGTTGGAGATCAAGGTAGTTAACTTCGAGCGAAGAAAGAAACGGAGACCAAATGACTCGGAGCAAATAAAGAAACGGAATCCGAATGGCTCAGAGTCACGGGAGTCACTCGTTGTGACTCCAAGTGAATAAGTGAACGCACCCCTAGACAGAAGGCCTGCGCACAGAAACTCTAAACATTGTTACATCATCATCAAACGGACATATTTCGGGTTTATTATTGGTAGAAATACGATTAACAATAGCCTCCTTTGTGTGATGTAACAATATATTACGTTTCTGTGCGCAGGCCTTCTATCTAGGTGGTGTTGGTGTGCGCAGGCCTTCTGACTCTTGTATCTTCCAAAGACTAGAAAACCAAATTTTGAAAGCCATTTTAAGCATGTTCCCGAAAAGATAGGATATGTGTACCTATTATAACTTTTGCTTTTTGATGCTCTATCCGAATCTGTAGTCAAAATCAACAAAAAAAAAAATCGAAAAACAATTGGCAACAGAACGACCGACTTCCCATATTTAGTAATGAGTTTATAACATCATTGAAAATATTTAATTTGATATTTATAATTGTTTTTATAGGAAATGAATGCTTCTCTTTCATTCAATATTTATTTTATCCTTTTAATACCCATTTCATTTCATGAAATCAGGGGGGCAGGTTTTAGAGCATTTTTTTGAAATCTTTGGGAAAAATATATTTTTTTAAAATTGATTTATTTTATGGCGTTTTTAATAGTGAAACCTAGAAAGTAATTTAACAAGGTATGCGTTCCAAATTTTTTCAATATTTTATACTGCGTAGTGTTGCCTGTACATGTCAAAAAATGGGGGTCCGCGTTTGGTCACTATAATTTAAACTTTATGAAATTTCTAATGATCGGCCTCGGTGGCTCATTGGTTGGGTGATCGCCTCTATTGCCCGGGGACGCACTTCCTTCGGAAGGGAAGTAAAGCCGTTGGTCCTGTGTAGTCGTTTGCTAGCTGCACGTTAAAGAACCCTTGCGAGACAAAATTTGCGGCCCCTATAACGCCGTCTTGAAAAGACCATAGCAGTTGAAAAGGACGTTACCAGCAAACTAAACCAAACCAAATATCTAATGAATTTAAACAATTAGAAGATAATTCGAAAAAGAATAAAATCTTGTAAACATTCCAAGGAAGAGCTTTAGCAGTGACGCAGAAATATATTTATACGGTTTTTTAAAAAAAAATTTACCCCCCCGGCCCCCCCCGCCTCCCGAGTAGGATAAGGCAAGTCATATATTTTTACCCCTTCATTTGCACTTTTTAACTCTCCCCTAGTTTTTTTTAATCAATAAATTGATTTTCTCGAACGTACTATGTAAAAAATGTAAAAAACCTCGTATCTTGTTTCCTTTCTCATTATTTCCGAACGTATGGTATATCACTTGCTATATGTTGCCATAGTTCTAAGGTCCTAATGACTGCCATCCCCGCAAATCCGATCCCACTGGAACAATTGGGCCTAAACTTCCCAGTAATGTAGATCTTGCCTAGAGGAATCTGGATACTGCATTTTACGCTTTTACGTACCTAAATAGCACATAGATATGTTGCCCTCTCTGAATCCCACCGCCGTAAATCCGACCCCCGTATACCAATCAGAACCTATTTAAATAGTGCAAACGAACATGCAGAAATTATGAAGGGGGCGGACTGACATTATAAAACCAATAAGTATCTCCATTCTTATTCTACTTACGAGTTCAGTCAAATGAAAACCGAAAATATTTTTTACAGCTCCTCTATTACAGAGTTGGTACACTATTTTTCAATGTAGTTCCCATCTTTTCGATGCATTTCCGCCACCGAGTCGGGAAGACATTGATACCTCGAGGAAAAAAAAAATCTTCATATAGTGGAGATCTTGTTGATAGGAATCTGCATACCGAATTTCACTCCTTTATATGCATAAATACACCTAGATCTTTTCGTCCCCTCTAATTTTCACCCCCAGAACCCCGATCTTAGTGGGCTAATCAGAACCAAACTAAATAGTGAAGGTGCACATGCCCATAGTAAGCTACATTCCGAATTTCAACATTCTACCTCTAAAAATGTAGAAATGATGAAGGGTGATTCAAATCGTGTGTAAAATAAAACCAATAAGTAGCTCCATTTTTACGCTACTTAATAAGCTTATAGATTATGAGCACTTGAGCAATCGTGCGTCGATAAAGCGATTTCACGTGCGCGCGCCATGTCAATAATGCTTAAAAGATGAACAGAAGTTAACAATATATTCTTTCTTGAAAATTCGATTGTTATATGACATGCCAGTATCTTTGAATTCTTTACACTCACTGTTTTAGCACGTGAATTCGACTTGAAGGGGTCCACGAAAAATTCTGAAAAGTTGATACGGCCGAGCTAAGACTTTGATGGTCATATTTCTGAAAACAGAATTTGAAAAAGTTAATCCGTTTTCAAGTTATCGTGCAAACGGCGGACGGACGGACGGATAAACGTACAGACCAAGGGCGCATTCTTATAAGTAGCTTTTATGCTAAAGCTCCTAATAAAGAAATAGCTATGCTACGATTTACGTTTTAATTTCTGGCTTGTTCTGCATTTATTAGAAATTGGAAACATTACGATCCGAGAAACAGGAGATATATTTTAATTAATCACTAATAAAATAAAAAAAAATTAAATGATTAATTAATGCAGATCTCACATGTTTAATTTTTTTTTTCTCTAGCACGAAAGAGAGAAAAGCAAATAAAAAAAACCTTTATTGAAATGTACAGAAAGATCTCATTAACGATTTCAATGACGATTAACCTCTGATAAAAGAATGAATCATATTCTTAAAAAATGAAGCAAAATTTTGAAATCTACTCAATAACTCAATATGGACTTCCCATCGACTGAAAATATGTTTCTAGAGTTTCCGAAAATCAAGTGGAATAAAAAATATTTTAAAAATCCATCTTCGTTTCGGTAAGTGGATATCTCAGAAACCTTTTCTACTTTAAGATTTTAAATAACTATTACTGTAAAAAATATTGTCTTAAAAAATCTAGGAAATTTGAACTTGTATAATATAATTTATATTTCTCTTTTCTCTTTGTGCCTATTACCTTATGTTCTTCCATTCTCTTATATGCACAAACAGTTATCAACCGATGAGTTTCGTTTGAATTTCTAAAAAAAATTCCGTGCAATTTTCTCCTGAATTATTTTTAGCCCTGTCCGTTAATTATTTAGAATACATTTAGGAAAATGAAAAAAAGGATAATGTGTTTTCCTTTAGAATTTCTAATTATTTATAAAAGTTTCCAGTGTTTTTAAAATAGGAGAAACATTGCGTTAAAAAAAACTTTTAATTGATACTTGGAAACCCTGCTATGTAATAGAAATCATAATGAGATTTATGTACATGATGTTTACAGATGATTTATTAGGGATCTATGGTAGCAAGTAACATATTTAAATGTGGCGCGCGCGTTCATTTCACGTAAGCTATCACGTGGAGTATTGTTAGAGCAAGTATTAAAATAATTAGTTTTCGAACAATGAGTTAAAAACATTGAATTATGCCATTAAAAATTCATAGGTATTTGGAAGCCTACTTATTAGAAGTTCTAAAGGCAACATTTATGAAAACTACACTACAAAAAAAAAATACAACACCTAGAAAAAATGGGTCGATTTACTTGAAATTTTGCATACATGTAGCATTATTGGCATGCAAGAAATGATTCATATTTCAAGACAATACGTTCAGAAGAACGTTGTACAGGGTGGCTCCCATGCCCCTCTTGGAGCACATTAGTCGGTCGTATAACCGCCCTATATGGAGCTTGAATGCAGGCCTCGACTCTTGCATGCATACGTTAATAAAGATGCTGGGTGACGTCTTGGGATAGGTTGTTCCAGGCCTCCTGAACATGCTGGCGTAATTGCGGAATTGTTGAAGCTGGTGTGCATCCCATAATATCCCACACATGCTCAATTAACGACGAGTCTGGAGATCGTGCTGGCCAAGTAAGTAGTGCCACATGCTGTAAGGCTTGCAAGCTACATGTGTGGACAGACGTTACTCTGCTGGAAAAACATGTTACTCTCCTGTTGCAGGAAGGGAAGAAGAACAGGATGAAGATGGGAGCCACCCTGCACAACGTTCTTTTGGAGTTATTGTATTGAAATTTGAATCATTTCTTGTATGCCGTCAATGCTACATGTGTGCAAAATTTCAAATAAATTGACCCTTTCTTTCTAGGTGTTGCATTTTTTTGCCGGCAGTATATTAGATAAACGATTAGATAAGCTATTTTTAAGTGAAGGTGACGAAGTCTTTCTGGCTTTGTTTTTTCTCTTTGTTTTGGCGAGTGTTAATTTGTGGTCTGGATCTAATAAAAATAGGCAGAAAAGATTCTTTTCCCCAGCACGTATTTAGACTATGTCATAAGTGGCAGCACTTTCTTCACCCTTTCTTTGCATAGTACAGTAATAGGATAGTTTATTGCACGGCAGAACCCACCACCGTCACCACCGACAAATATTCCCAATCCGGAGTTTACCGCCTGAATTGTGCGTTGTGCGACAGATTCTATGTAGGAATATCGACCCGCAATTTTGCAGTACGATTCAAAGAACACATTGACTCGTATAGAAAACGAGATCGTATTTCCCACTATGCAAACCACCTCGAAGATTCCGAACACGCTTTAAAGACACAAGAAGATGTTATGTCTGTCTTACATATCTGCAATAGACCAGAAAAAACGGTTACCCTCGAAGCGATCGAAATATTCAAGGCCAAGAAGTCCTCCCCCCCACCTGCTTCTCAATTGTCAAACAGACTTTAATGTTTATGCAATACTTAACTCTTTATATGATCTATTATGATTCCTTTTTCTCGGTTTCCTTATTTTGGTTTATGTTTTCTTTTGCATTTTGTTATTTCTTGCCTGTTTATTTTATTTTCTGTAAATCCTCTTGTCCTCAGACAACCGGATAAGTTCTCTTTTCGGTCCGCATAAACGCGCACCATCCGTTTGTATATTTTCTTTTTGTATAATTTATAAAATTAGCGTTTACACTCTTTTTATTCTATTGGCCATTATAATTCAAAAATCTGTGCTTATTCTATTTATCCTATTGGCAATTATTTCCTCTTTAATTCTTTTGTATCCTATTGGTTCATGTATTTGCATAATTTGTA
Source organism: Rhysida immarginata (assembly GCA_023313115.1). NCBI lineage: Eukaryota > Metazoa > Arthropoda > Chilopoda > Scolopendromorpha > Scolopendridae > Rhysida > Rhysida immarginata. The sequence continues at coordinate 723,083 of JAHWFO010051248.1, read as the reverse complement.
CCACTGTTCTGTATATAAAGGCTTGCATGCCTGTTGCTGTATATATCCTTGACAAAGCCGGGAATAAATGGCGAAACTAGTTGGAACTTCTGATGTCCCTCTGTTATACTGTAAGGCCACCACCTGTTTAATCAATAGGAACAGTATTATGATCCACCCTTCTACTGACAGAAGTATTAATTTATGTTGAGGAGGGAGACTGGACGTGAAGCCAATGAACTTAGCTGTGATCATTAGTTTGCGGAATATTTTGAATTAGAGCAATCGTTTGTCAAGGTTCTTGATTACGTCCATATACGAGATCTGTTCAAAAAATAAACGAACTTTTTTAATTACGCGGCAACGGATCGTCGTAGCGACGAGCGGTTTGTATCACTGTAATTGCGTATCCTTCCGATTATTAAACTATTTTCAAGGTTTTACATGTTGTTTAGTTTCCGAGTTATTGCCATTTGAGTTCAACGTGTTTTAGTGTTCGTGGTGATTTTTGCAAAGTCCGATTTACAAGAGCAACGATGCAACGTGAAAGCTTGCGTGAAACTGGGGAAAACATTCACGGAATCGCAAAAAGAGACCACTGTTGTGACAAAATAACCCATGGTTCCCTCATCAAGACAATGTGCCTGTCCCCTAAGCCTTGTTAATTCGCCAGTTTTGTGCCAAAAATCAGATGACGGTCCTTCCCCAGCCTCCCTACTCCCCAGATCTGGCTTCCTGCGACTTTCTTGTTTCCAAAATTAAAATCAGTGCTGAAAGGACGCCGTTTCGACTTCATTGATGACATTAAGAAAAATTCGTCACTGGCATTAAAGGATATCCAAAAGAAGCTTTCCAGGAATGCATGATAAAGTGGGAACACCGCTGGAATAAGTGTGCAAATAGAGGAGGGGAGTACTTTGAAGGAGACAAAGACCAATAAGCTGTATATTAGATAAAACAAATTAAAAAAAAAAAGTTCGATTATTTTTTAAAAAAGACCTCGTATTTGGTATCATCTTTTATTTATCATTTATCGTTTTGCGCATATCCTGTTCTTTTCAAAATCTTGTCGGCGTTGATTGACTTCATTTTCAAGTAACGTCATTCTTCATTCATCAACAAATAAATAATAGATATTAAATAAAAAAATAATAAAAAGAATCAAAAATAAAAAGCTGATGTTTCGGACAGAATCTATCTATTGTCAAAGCAGGGAGGATAATTCTTTAAAGTGAGACCCACTTGTCCTGCTTTTTCACCTTGCCGATGGTTCTAAGGTGTCTACTGACAGTCGACGCTGATACATCATGATCCCCTGCAAGGTTTCGAACAGTTTTTGACGAGTCCTCTTCCACAGATCGCTTCAGATCGGCGTCCATTTCGGTGGAAATCATGAAAGTTTGGCAAAAAGTGTGCACGAAAATGTAAATCCACCCATGAAAAAATAATATTAGAGAATTATACTGAAACATGATAAAATGTATACTAGAAGACGACTTATACAGTGAGCAAAAAAAATATCCATCCACCCTTAAAAAATATAAAAATTTTGAATTGTATTAAACCAGCTAATGTAAGCTTGAAACTTCTATCATACCTAAGTAAAATATATTGTTTTGTAAATATTTAGACCATGAACAATTATATTTTAAGGGAGGGAAGGACAAACCGTCAAAATATGTAAAATACATTGCAAAAAAATTATCCATCCACCCTGTTTTTTTTTGCTGAAAATCAATTTAAATAAGCTAAATATTAAATCCTGTAGGACTATTGCTTCACAGAAACCAATTTTTCCATCATGGAAAGTGAGAGATGGAAAAACAAAAAGAAATCAAGTGAATATTCACTTGATATTCGAGCAAGAGTAATATGTAGCTTTCAAGATGGAAAAAGCCAAAGAACAATTGCAAATGAATTAAATATACCTCGACCATCTGTGCAATACATTCTTCAGAAATATCAGAAGACAGGTGAAATTAAAAATAAAGAAGGAAGAGGTAGAAAAAGGAAAACAACAGAAAGAGAAGACAGAGAAATTATCAAACGAATAACAAAAGACAGGAAAAAATCTGCTCCTACAGTCTGTGAAGAACTGAAACAAGACCTGAACATCACTATTACACCTCAAACTGTCCGTAATCGACTGCATGAAGCTGATCTCCGAGGTCGCACACCTAGGAAAAAACCATACATCAGTGACGTCAATAAGAAACGGCGACTTCAATGGGCTAAAGATCATCTGGATAAAGATGATAAATTCTGGAACCGCATTATTTGGTCAGATGAAAGCAAATTCAACTTGTTTGGGTCTGATGGATGCTCAAAAGTATGGAGAAAATCAGGAGAAGCCCTCAATTTGAAATGCATAAAGCCTACAGTAAAACATGGTGGAGGAAATGTCATGGTATGGGGGTGCATGGCAGCAAATGGTGTTGGACAGTTGGCCTTCATTGATTCAAAAATGGATCAGCATGTCTACAAGTCTATCCTAGAAGAAAATCTTCTCATCTCGGCTCAGAAATTGGGTTTAAGGCGATGGTTTGTGTTCCAGCAAGACCGGGATCCCAAGCACACGTCTATATCTGTTACCGAATTTCTTCACCAAAAGAAAATTAGGGTGCTTGATTGGGCTGCTCAGTCACCTGATCTCAACCCAATTGAGCACCTATGGTCCATCATGGAGAAAAAAATGAAAAATCGCCGTTCTAAATCAAAGCAGGAGCTCAAGGAACTCTTGACTAAGACTTGGACAGAAATTGAACCTACAACAACAAAAAAATTAGTTGCATCTATGCACAAGCGCTGTTTGGCAGTAATAAGGGCCAAGGGAGGCCCAACAAAGTATTAAATTTTGTGTAAAAAAATAATTTCAACCTGAAAATTCAATTGGATGGATAATTTTTTTGCATTAAAATTTGGATGACTTTTGTTTTGTTTACTTTTCTAAAAAAGTTTGTTAATATATTTTTCATAGTTTATTTACATATGTTCCTCACATGTTAGAGAAATAATTTTTGTTTAATTAAAACAATGATAATATGTTTGAACATTTTTGCTTTGCTTTGTTTCCCCAATAATGGAGTGGATGGATATTTTTTTTGCTCACTGTATATTTAGCTAAAAAAATTTCTTTAGTGTGGAAACATTAGATTTTCTGATCGCACATGTTAACAACATTCGGTGAAGTTATAAGTTTCCTTGCTTTTTATACTTTTTCGGATATTTAATCGAATTTATTAATCTCCCAGGGAGCAAAAGATTGAAGGAGCCTGAAGTTTTGCTTATTTTGGAAAAAATATAAAAATTTTGGATCAATTAACGAATATTTCATGTTATCTATGCATTTCAATGTTATCTATCCCTGTGTTTGGGCCAACAATGGCTGCCAAACTCACGTGACTCCTGTTCTACCAATCAACATCTGCGGGCGGCGCGGAAAAGGATTGCCGTACTTTCCTAATCTAGAGCTTTAGGGAAAACTAGAGTCCCTAGAATATTTAAATTTTAATGAATATTAAATGATGATATATCGACTTAATTTTGTTGAAGCGAATTAATGACAAGGAAATATAATATATAAATTAAATTGTTAATTCTGTACATTCTCGTATTAATCAAGCATAAACAATCATAATATCGAATTATAGGAATAAAAAAGAAAAGTCAAAGATATGAATTAAAACACTCAGACTATTTTCAAATTGTTCTTTAATTTAAAAAATGAAAAATATACAACAAACCATAGAGATTCCATCAATAAAATTATAAATATAAATTAAATAATATAATTTAAATGATTAAATGCCAATTTTTAATTATTTTTCAAAACATCAAAAATAAAAATTCATTCA
>JAHWFO010051248.1:649885-684250 GCA_023313115.1 Rhysida immarginata | reverse complement strand
TCTTTATTACTTTTGTTGTGGTAAAAGAGCACTTCTTTATACTTAATAATTCTTAAAGTATAATAAAGATTTAATACTGCTGAAAAAGTTTTCTTTGTGTCAATTGTAAAGAATGATCGTAATCATCATTCAGGGAACGCGACAGTCATTTCCGAGAACGTGGGAAAAAGGGAAAATAAATCAACATTAGTTTATTTATCTTAAATTGTTTGTTTATAAATAAATAGATACATTATCGCCCCTTTGCATCATAATCTGAATTGAATATACAGGCTCATAATACAAAAAAAAAATTAAAGTTTCGTTTGTGAATTCACACCTAACGCGATATCACGATAAATACTCGTAAAAATCCATATTTCAAAGTTTAAATATTTTGATCAAAAATATTATCTAATTGAGAACTGCGTTTTGCTTTACTTTTTTAAAAGGAATAATGAATTAAATTAATTACATCATAATTTCAAAAAGCGTTCCCGAAATGATAATATGGATAATATTTACTTCCATTTCTGTTACTTTATGCCATAACTAAAAAATAAACAGGTTTTTTGCATGCCCCTTTTCAGAACCATTAGAAAACAAAAGGCACTATCTATATAAATTATAAACTCATTTTCTAATGCAAGTTTATTTTTTCGAAAACTGAAAACTGAAAATGCATATATATATAAAAAGTAACTTGAGCCATATATATATAAAGTAACTTGTATGCAGATATACCGCATAGACGTAAACTTTCTGCATTCCAACAAGGATGTTGCCACGGCTAAAAATTATATAGAATTTTTATTTGAATTCTCAAAAAAACAAAAAACAAACACAAAACAAGATATTTTTAAATTATAAATGAAATTATAATTATAATGTTTCATTAATAATTTAAACATCTGCGTTATGGCGTGTAATTAAAAATCCTCGCAGAACATTCATGAGCCATTCTTTAAGATATAATTATTCTAATTGGGTCTCCATGCACCACCCGCTCCTCAATAAAAAGGAGCACTGATACTGAAGGAGAAAGAAATTTTTACCACCTTGTGTTTAATTTTCATTTTGTATTTTATTCCAGGATTCTTGTGTCTCGTCCTTCTTTTCTTTTACACACGATATTCTTTAACGTCGGAAGACGTATTCGCAGGTACACTGGCTGTCACGTATTCTAAATTGGAATTTGCAGAATACGCTAGAATACGTGAGCAGATTAGGAAGAGAGGTGTTTTTAATTTCAAAGTTTTTAATTAACTAACTTGGTTAATCAACAACGTAACTAAGTTACAAAACAGTATGAAAAAAATTATTTTTACAATTTATCTTTCCATAACGGAATTCTCAATAATTACTTTTTTAACAATTGATAAATTTGAAATAACAAAACTTAAGATCGTGGAAGCGTAGACGCATTCGCTCGTTGCTAAGAGAAAACGTTGAGGGCGGATTCCGAACTTGAAATATACCCCGATGCATGTAAATCATCAAGAGTCCTTGGGTTGAATCGCACAACGTTACCGTAAGAAAACGGAAACCCGTTTGGGTAAATCGACAGATTGGGAGCAACTGTAAATAGGCAATAAAGTGCACATTGGATAAATCAAATCAGTATCGTAGGAGAAGCAGCACAATATTACGAAGTCTAATGAAACGAGAAGTAAGATACCGCACGTCGCGACCCCACTCATCATGCGCGGTAAGCCGAGCAGGGCCCTGTCGACGTAGCATAAACAGTAAAGGCTGAGAGTAAAGGTAATGTGCGTCCGATTTGGATCTCTGGTTCCAATCGGGAAACGACAATGAATATGTGAAGTATGCAGCTCCTCGGTGAACACCGCTTGCTGAGGTATTCCCTTGGAAGAATGCTTTAGTGAATATAATGAACTTCCTATGCTCGTGAGAAATACACCGCTTTGCAATGAAATTGCCCCACCCATAAGGAGATATGCCAATGAGCCAAAAGTAGGTATACAGCTAGAGTTACATGTGAACACACCTTTATTACGTTATGGAGCCAAGACGTGCACTCGTTTGTACAGGGTGTCCCAACGGAAAGCGGCATCAGTAAGTTGTGGTACCACCTCTAGCGGCGATGCATTGTTCCAGACGCAGGTGTAGGTGATCATACAGGTGGCGAATGTCATCTTGGGGTAAGTCTGCCCAGGCCTGGTGTAGGTCATGGAGATTGCGCGGTGATCGTAAACAAAGTCCTACCATGTCCACCACGTGCTCAATTGGCGATAGGTCTGGGGACCTCGCGGGCCATGGCAGGCAGTTGACATCATGCAGACATGCCATGCTCATGTTTGCCGTGTGCGGTGTGGCGTTATCCTGCTGAAAGACTGCGCCGGGTATGGTGTGCAGAAAGGGCAGTAATACGGGCCTCAGAATCTCTGTGACGTACCGTGCTGCTGTCAGGGTGCCTTGGCTGGTGACTAAAGGCGTTCTGGTATCTTAGCCGATGGCACCCCAGACAAATGATCCCGAGTGTTGGTCCAGAATGGCGATACCGGATGCATTGTTCATTGGCACGTTGGTCCACACATGTCCGCGTCTGTCGTCGGTGTCCAAACAAAAGGCGGGATTCTTCGCTGAAGACCACCGAGTGCCATTCCATTCGCCAGCCGACTCGTTCACGACACCATTGCAGTCGTATCGCGCGGTGCTCAGGTGTCAAAGGAAGACACAACAATGGAGCCTGGCAGACATTGTTGCGGCGTGTAACCGGCGTGCTGTTGTCGCTATTACAACTGGAGCAGTACCGGGAATAGGATGTTGTCGTGCAGTTGCCGCAGAGTATGGTTCTGTCTGCTAGCGCTGTTCGCAGTATCCGCTTATCGGTACGAGCTGACGTGCTTCTCCGGGCCCCAGAGCCTGGTCTTCTGGCATGTGTGCCTTCCTCTCGCCATTGCCTCCAACATCGGCTTACCGTCCGTGCGTCCCGCGACACATGGACAGCAATCCGTCTGGTTGACCATCCAGCCTCGGAGAGGCCAATAATCCGACCTCGTTCAAAGTCCGTTAATTGCGTGAACTGTTGTCGTTGTCGTCGTCGCGGCATTGAGACCGTTGTGCGGATTACAGAACTGTACGTTTACGAGGCAGTTGCTTCCTCCTTACTGCATGGAACGTCTCGCACAGGTGTCAACTGATGAGCCTATCGAGGCACCCGGGTACTCTGTATCAACCCAAATGGTGATGTCCCGTGAGCATGCTTCTAATCGTTTACTAGTCGGAGGTAGACGACCCCCCCCCCCCACTAAATATGGATAAGGTCGGATAACTCCTTGTTGGTGGTTGGTGAGGCAATTTCATTGCAAAGCAGTGTAGTTCGATAAATGGATTTGCAGGATTATCCAGGTAAATTAACAGTTCAATGTTCCACTCGCTAGATACTAAAGACTCATATACTGCAGGCGGCAAATTAGGTTTGCTAGGCAAGTTTCTCTCTAACGTTATCTTTATCATCGATAAAGCTCATTGAAACAATACTTGCATGGCTGGATGGTGGGCTAAATTTTATCATCGAAACATCTATATATTTAAGTTCCAAGAGTGATTCTTTCGACAGTTCGTTGGTAAAAACTACTGCATCTATAAACTTCATTTTGGCTTTAAATGAAAGATCTTGGTCTGTAGTTACTATTAATTAGCGCTAATTTACAATTCATAATTGCTTTAAGCACATGCATAATAATAGGATAAAAACTGAAACAGTTTTGTATTGCTGTTGCACGTTTAAACTATTCGCACTATTCCCGACCGCAATCTGCGATAGAGATTTTCATTGAAACTGAATACGAAAGTAAAGTTTCTGTCTGCCGATAGGGTGGCGCTGCAGGCGTAGTTGGGCAGATTGTACATGCAGCGCCATTTTTTAATAGAGTTCCCGCCCTACCGGGAGCTAGAAACTTTAGCTTCATTTTAACAATGGAGCTCGATGACCATGAATATCTATAGACCGTGACTGAAACTTAATAATTTTCAATTTATCTTTAAAGTACCCAGAAGATAAAGCCACGACAGAAGATGAAAGGAGGGACAAAAATAATTAATTAGGTTGATGACCTGTAATGAACACAGGTCATGAACTGCTTAAATTTTTGATACAAAAAAAAAACAACATAATCCTTACAATATGTGTAAGTTTTGAAAGAACGATTATACAAATAAATTTGTATGAACAAATGCAGAGTTGCTAGTCGATCGGCCTCTCTACGAATGCATCAGATTAAATCGTGGGCGGAGTCGATCGACCGTCAAAACTGATAACGGCGACCGAACTCGGTTAGTCAACAGCGGGACGATGCTAGGCGAAAAATAAAATAAGACATATTAGCATAATGGCCAATTGTTAGATCGCTTTAAGTTCACACACTCAATGTCCTTAAATAATTATGTAGCCTCTAAAATTACAATATACACTCCCTTGCCACAAACACCTTTATCTAAATCTTATCCTAATAAATGGAAGTTCATACCCAATGAGGTGTAGCCGAAAGCCAAGCGCGACCCGCCGCGTGAGATTCTACTAAGCCGGCGCGCACTTGCAAACTCGCTAATCGTCTCGATGGCCCGGTTGGGCTCCCCTTGGAAAGAATTTATTAATGGATATGTCGTGGGTGTCGAGCTCTTCGACTCCCGGCAAGTACTGCTGCCTTCGCTCTGTGTGACGTCCACCGAAGAAAACTTGATTACCGCCTCTTCGGTCTCAGGCTTGTCGCTTTGCTCAGTATCTCGTTTTGACGAAAGCGTCTCGGCTTCCTTGATCGGCTCAAAGTTCGATTGGTCGGGCGAATCTCTCAAGGCACAAGGCGGACTGGAGCTCGGGTAAGCAGGGCGCGCATCTCGTTCGTCAGCTGATAGCTCCTCTGCTTGGTTCGTCAAACTATCCAAATTATTAATGCGTTCAACATAAAAGTTCAATGTATCATTGCTTGCCTGTTATCGCTGAGTATCCACTTTATCCGGCCGATGAACCTTTCATTCGATGGAGACGTTATCTTTTTCGTCGGCGTTCGTCTTCCCTGGCCCCGTCGGCGGCTCTTCGATTGCGTACCTCGGACTGGGACTCGTCTTGAATCGTCACCTCGGCTCGCCGTGTATTCTTGCCGTGGTTGGCCACGTCTGTCGGAGCGAGAACCAGCTGAGCAGACCTGAGCTAAATTACAAAAGTTAACGGACTCACGTTTGGAGCTCTTCTTTGCTCAGGCGTCGTGCTGTACGGGCCGTGACGTTTCTGTGTCATCGGGTCCTCTTTTGTCCTTTTCAGCTGGCCTGGTTGACTCGCTCTTCCTCGCGCATCGGTCCCCTTGCCCTTATCTTATCTTATCTTGTACAGAGGGTAGATTATCGCAGAACGATAATCTGCGGCACTTACTCCTTCGAGGGAGTTTTGCGCCATCCCAGTAACTAAAGACTGCTACGAGATGACAGTAGCAGCCGGGACCGACGGCTTAACGTGCTCTCCGAAGCACGGGAGGTTCATGATGGAAGAGCTGCTGGCGGACGAACAAACTAGTGGCTATCACCAGCTGCTGGACACCCAGCACAGGTCACTCAGCAAATGGGTCAAACTAAAGTCCCCCAACAGCTGTGCCTCAAATAGCCGTCCCACCCAACAGTGGTCCTCAAGCCACTGGCTGTTACCCAGCCAGCAGCTGGCCGCGCCTGAAGTTGCTTAACTCCATCGATCAGCGAGCCAACCGACGAGACAACCAGGCCACGGCCACGGCCACCCCCCCCCCCTTGCCCTTAACAGTCAAATTTTCCCTCATTAGTTATTCGAACATTCAAATTTTTAGTCTCGCGCTCTCGTCGCTTCATCGCTTCACGGGAGATTCTACTTTGCCGGGGAGGCCGGGGCTTCACCGCTGTTTTTTCGCTTCGCGTGCACCGACTCCCTCTCTCTTGCGCTTTCGCTGTTATATCGCCGTCTTTTGTTTTTCTTTTGCTCCGGCGATATGACAATTTGTCGTCTGAGCAACATGTATACCAGGCGATTCAAAACTGTGTTACATTTTTACATGAAACTATAATAATTGTTTTACCGTGACGAATTCTTTAGCAAAACAATTGTTTGCGCGTGCCTCGTGATTCTTATGAAAGAATTAAATTGCTGGAAATCAAACACTGAAAATGTCGTTAACAATGTAAAAACTGTAACACACTTTTGGATCACCCGGTATATTTAAGTTCCAAGGGTGATTTTACCACAGTTCGTTGGTGAAAACTACTGCATCTATAAACTTCATTTTGGTCTTCAATGAAAGGTCTTTGTAGATTTGTCAAATTTAGTTTTGATGTCCATTATTAGGGTTTTAACATCACCTAAAACCCTATTAACGACGGTACAGATGTATGTAACAAGTATGTCACACGCCATAACTTTTGAAAGGATTGACCTAGAGGCTTGAAATTTTCTACACACTTAGGCCCTATACAGAGGACGGTGCGAATAATATAGCGAATCGAGGGCCCCTAAGGGGCTTCTTGTATGAATTATATGGTTCCTTTTTTATTTTTTGAACAAACAGGGCAAAAATCCTGATATTTCGGAAATTTGTATTGCGGTTCTAAAAAAATAAAACCAATATACAAGTGATATAAGCCTCTAGAGCCCCGCCGGAGGTCCCGAGGCCCCAAATACAATTGAAGCTATAACATTTGAACGGAACGACCTAGGAACCTGAAATTTTGTATATTTATAGTGTGGTACTAAAAATATAGCCAATGTAGAAGGAAGCTGATCCAAGCCTCTAGAACCCCGTCAGGGACCTCGAGGCACCAAATACTATTGAAGCTATAATATTTGAAAGGAAAGGCCTAGGAACCTGAAATTTTGTATATTCATAGTGTGGTACTAAAAAAATATTGCAAATATACAAAAAAAAGTAATATAGGCCCCAGCAGAGGCCCACAGGCCCCAAACACAAGCAAAGCTACAACTTTTAAACGAAAAGGTCTAGAAATATGGAATTTTGTTTACTTATAGAAAATTACTTAAAAATTTAGGTAATATACACTAAAAACTGGTATAAGGCTCTTGGATTTCGACAGGGGCCCTGAGCCCCCAGTCACAAATCAAGCTATAACTTTTGAACAGGAAGTCCAGAATTCTGAATTCTTGCATATTTATGGTGTGTTACTTAAAATTTTAGCTATTATACACTAAAACTTATACCGGGTGTTCAATTTATCTGAAGACATTGAAATATCTCGAGAACCACACATCGGATGAAAAAAAGTATGGAATGAAAAATGTTCGTCTCGAAGGGGGACATCTAATGATACCAAACTCGACCCCCCCACCCCAACCCCCTGGAGGGGGGGGGGATTAAATAATTTAAATGGGAACCCCCATTTTTTTATTGCAGATTCGGATTCTCCAGAAAAAATTACCCCAATTTGACCTACGATTCGAGTCATTTCGGTCACAGATGGCGCTGTAATCGACAAAAATCAAATTGGGTAAAAAATCGTTGAAAAATGGCGATATCTCAAGAAATAGGTATCAGATCAGCAAAATAAAATTAAATGTTTTTGATATTCTTACAAATGCTACTTAATGACACCATAATTGTCCATTCTATTTCTTGAGATATCGCCATTTTTCAACGATTTTTTACCCATTTTGATTTTTGTCGATTACAGCGCCATCTGTAGCCGAAATGACTCGAATCGTAGGTCAGATTGGGGTAATTTTTTCTGGAAAACCCGAATCTGCAATAAAAAATGGGGGTTCCCATTTAAGTTTTTTTACTCCTCCCTCCCCCACCTCCAGGGGGTGAGGGTGGGGGGGGGGTCGAGTTTGGTATCATTAGATGTCCCCCTTCGAGACGAACATTTTTCATTCCACACTTTTTTTGATCCGATGTGTGGTTCTCGAGATATTTCAATGTCTGCAGATAAATTGAACACCCGGTATAATCCTCTGGGGCCCTGGCAAGGGCCCTAAACACAGAGATATAATGTTTGAACAAAAAGGCTTGGAAAGCTGAAAATTTGTATACTTGTAGTTTACTATAAAAATTAGATAATATACACGAAAAACTGGTAAAAGGATCTTAGGTCTCCACAGAGGCCCTGAAGCTCAAATCACAAATAAGCTCTAACATTTGAATAATAAAAAGGCCTAAGAACTTGAAGTTTTATATTGTTACAGTGCATTACTTAAAAATTATAGACAATATAGGAGCTGGTATAGGCCTCGGGGCCCCTGGCGGCCTGAAATAAAATTGAAGTTATAAAATTTGAACGGAAAGATCTACGGTCCTGAAATTTTGTTTAATCATAGTATGGTATTTAAAAATTTAGCTAATCTATTTTAAAAATTATATAAGTCTCTTGGCAGGGGCCTTGCGGCCTCAATCTCAAATAAAGCTTTAATTTTTTTTTTTTTTTTTAGAATTCATTGTAATCCAATACGTCCATCCAGACCGGCCTGAGGCCGACGAGTTGGGTCTCTGGATGGATCTGGATTAACGACTGCTGTATGATGGTCACAGCAGCCGGGGGGTGGGTGAAGATCGTGAGTCACTGATAAGTTGCCCATCCAGTGACTAGCCGTGCCTGATGTTCCTTAACTGCATTGAAGTTATGTTTCAGTGAAAGCCCACCAGGCCACGGCCTCCCCCCAAATTTAAAACCGAAACCTGAAATGTTTTATATTTATAATGTGTTGCTTAAACTTTTAGCTATTACACCCTAAAATTGATATAGTCCTCTGAGGCCTCGCGCAGGGGCCGCGAGGCTCCAAATACAAATCAAGCTATAACTTTTATAAGAAAAGGCCTAAGAACCTGAAATTTTTTATTTGTGCCCCTCCACTTATTATAGTCACGAGCCGCTACTGCTCGTAACATTTTGATGTAAAATCCTTTTATCGTTGGATAACGATGCCTTAACTAATTTTTAATATTAATTAGCGCTAATTTACCATTCAAAATTGCTTTAAGCACATGCGTAATAATAGGATAAAAACTGAAACAGTTTTGCATTGTTATTGTACAGTGGCTACCAAAAAAATTTGCACTTACCGCATCGTGATAAATGGAGCGTGTTTAATTTTTGCGCCGCCAGGGGCGCAACTTTTGGAATTGCCCACTTGCCAAAGGTAGAGTCCGCAGAATTCCGGTTTTTAGTGACAACTCGCCGTTGAATCATGGGAATAAGTTTATTTGAAATAATTCTTTGTTTTGTTTCTGTAATAACTATCCTTTTAACCGAAATAAAGAAAATAAAAGTGAAGTATAAAAAATAAATTTAGAAAAACAATAATTTTTAGTCTTTAATTTGAAACTACTAAGATGTAATAGGCGAAGCCGACGCCATCTATACAGAGCCATGACACTACGTCACTTGGCAATGTTACGAGGCCAACGAGAGACAGGCCAGGGCACTCATAAGCAGCATGATCATCGGGGTCCGGGCAACAATCCATCCTTCATTGTTTCCAACAAACAAAAAATACCGATTGTTAAAATCCAAGATGGAGACAATGAAGGATGAATTGTTGTCCGGACCCCGATGATTTTGTGACTTTTGAGTGCCCTGGCCTGTCTCTCGTTGGCCTCGGCATTGTTGAAATCCCATCGGTTTTCGTGACGTATTTTAAATATGAATTTTGTATTTGAGATAACTAAGTAAATACAGTAGAATAAAATGCATTAATGCCAAACATGGGTCATTTACTTTTTTAATAAATCGTTTTACTTTAAATTTTAAATATCCTTATTTTGTTCATAAATTTATTTTTGGAAGACGTCACAAAATCCATCTGTTTGCATGATGTCACCAAATCTGTGCCACGATAACAGATTTATTTACGAGAATAAAAAGTTGAAATTTAAAGAGGGAAATTTAACCTTTTCTTTGCATAATTAAAGTTTATTTTCATTCTTGAGAAAATGGAATTATCCACTTTTAGCAGCTTAACAAGAAGTTTGTTAAACCCAGTGAGATGAATCCGCAGTTAGAGATAATGTAATTTTGTGTGGATATATTCGCTTTACGCAGCAAAAAGGTTAATAAATATTTTCAATCAACCAGTAATCAGGTGCGAACGACTATATATGATATGCCACGCCACTTAACGCAATTTGATAAAGGTCGGATAGTTGGAAAGAAAGAACACAATGTGAGGCATAATGATCAATTTGATTTTTTTTTAATGAAAAATGACAAAAATAAAATTTTTATTAACCCTAAATGTTTACGAATTTCACATTAACACTTTTAAGCAATTAATAAATAAATAAATGACTAAACAAATAAATAAATATATCTAAATTAAATATATCAAATTTTCTAGTGCCCAGTAAAACAAATTGCACATGAGGTGGGATGTTCGGTAAGAACAGTTCTATATACATGGAAAAAATGGCAATTTAACCAGACCACAAAACGTAAAAAAGGAAGCGGTCGACCAAAATGCATGTCTAATGATGACGAGGAAAAAGTTATCATGCATTCAATCAATAATCTCTTCGCAACACTCGGAGAAATCCGTACAGCTTCTGGAGTGGATGCTTCCCTACAAACAGTTAGCCGACTCTTATGCAACAGCGGCTTGCGTTGCAGAAGGACCGCTAGAAAAGAATTGTTGACGGTCACACATCGCAAAATAAGGATGGAATTTTGCCAAGACTATTTGCTGTGGGGCATTGAGGATTGGAATTTTGTGGTTTTCAGTGATGAGAGCTGCATTGAAATATGTTTTGATAACAAAATTTATGTAAGAAGGCCTCCGAATTCACGATATGATGATGCTTATATTGCTGTAAAGGTATAAAATAAATCATTAACCCAAAACATCCAAAACAACTCTAACCCAACTCTATTCTAACTTAAAACATTACTTTTACATATTCCAGAGAACAAGCGGCAGATTTTCCGTCTCAGTATGGGCATCCATCTCATCTCGAGGACTGGGCCAAATTTGCAGAGTTGAGGGCACACTCAATTCTGTACAATATACAGAAATTTTGGCGAAATATTTACTACCAAATGCAGATGAAAAGTTCCCTGAAGGAATGTGGATATTTCAACAAGATCGCAGTCCCATCCATATGTCAAGACACACAAAACAATGGATGGAGGAAAACATGAACCATATCCCAGTCTTGGAGTGGCCTCCGAGGGGATGCGATTTAAATCCAATTGAAAATGTGTGGGCCATTCTAGAAAGACACTTAAGAAAAAAGACTGTTCTACCCAAAAATGCAGATGAACTGTGGGATGTCATCTTGAGCACTTGGGAAAGATTACGAACATGGGATTTGTTAACACAGCACCTTATAAGATCAATGCCACGAAGGATAGCGGCAGTTGTTGAGGTTTGGGGGGCTGGAGCCGCTTCTGAACACAAAAATATATTTTCAATTAGTTTCGTTTCAATTTTTTAAAAAAAGCCCACGAATATTTACCCTCCAGAGGAGGATTTCTTCGTTTCAATTATTTAAAAAAAAACACGAATATTTACCCTCCAGACAAGGATTACACATGAAAACCATGAAGCAGGCAGAATTGCAGCTTCCACGTCTTTATCAAGACTTCGGAGATTATACAGGCTAACCCATATCATGAAAAAACCATTGTTAAACGGGCGATAATGAAAGAGGCATTACCCGGGTACCATTGCCATCTGGGGTGATAAAACCGAAATAAGCATTACCTCCCAGATTTTTACACGAAGCCTTGACTAAACCCATTTAAATTTTGCTCGAACGAGAATTAAACATGTTTATTTCATTTATATAAAATAATTTTTAGAATTCAAATTAATATGCTTGTGATTTATTTAGAATATGACGGCTATTTTGGTTTTATGACAATAGATGGCAATGGTTATCCTGGTAATTTTCCCTCTTTTCGCCATCTTTATTGTCGTCACTTTTTTCATTGTATGGGTCAGCCTTAATAATCTCGGAAGCCTCGTCTTTATTCTCCTTTATTGTGATGTCAGAGATTATGTCACATAAGCAGTAAATATGATGAGAGATGATATCATAAAAGTTTACTGCACGTGATGACATCTTAGATTACACATTAAAATGAAAATTTATTAGGTTTATTTTCATTTATTTTTTATACTTCACTTTTATTTTCAATATTTCGGTTAAAAGGATAGTTATTATAGAAACAAAACAAAGAATTATTTCAAATAAACTTATTCCCATGATTCAACGGCGAGTTGTCATTAAAAGCCGGAATTCTGCGGACTCTACCTTTGGCAAGTGGGCAATTCCAAAATTTGCGCCCCTGGCGGCGCAAAAATTAAACACGCTCCATTTATCACGATGCGGTAAGTGCAAATTTTTTTGGTAGCTATTGTACGTTTAATCATTGTTGGCGACGGCTTGAAGCAAACGACGGAACTGAAACATCTATATACAGGGTGAGTCAAAAGTCGCAGTACACCCTGTTTTTTCGAAAACCTTGCAGGAATTGGGAAATCCGAATATTCCAGTAAGATATGGGTGAGATGGTCCATATTTTACGGTATGTACCGAACATGGCCGCCATCTTGAAATCGGCCATCTTGAATTTCAGTCAGTGGTTATATGTTCAATTTCCTGGTCATTGGATTGGCCGACGTGGTGCTGTGGAGTGGCCACCCAGATCACCTGATCTCACACCACTTGACTTTTATCTGTTGGGTCATTTAAAGCAACTCGTATATGCAGAGAAAATCAGAAACAGACACCATCTCCAGCAACGCATTGAAGAAGCGTGTGCCAGCATTTCTGCGGAAATCCTTCTGCGAGTGCATGACGATTGGATTCAGCGCCTTCAAATGTGCCTTGACCAAGAGGGACACCATGTTGAACTGTTCGGTAAAACTCAGATTTTTTATGTAAAAATAGATATAATTTAAGTTTCTATTTTTTCTATTCTTTAAGTTTTTTTTACTGTTTTGCAGACAGTGATTGTTGAGTATATATTGTTTTAATAAATGTTAATTAAAAAATCTCCACGTAATTATCACTGTCTGCAGCTAGTTGTCCCTCGCGAATAATTTTCGTGAGCACGAGGATGTGTGTCCCACTATTATTGATGTTCCTTCCGTGGTTACTGTATTTTTTATTTCCAGTCAGACCACTTCCAGCTTCTGGCTTGACCAGTCGTCCCTCCTTCTGATAGACGTTTGTGCAGTGCGTTTGCCCCCCCCCCCCGGTGTCTCCTGGGGGAGGTCTTCTTCCTTACAAAAACATTGACTTTTTTCCATCATCACCATGGAACGCATGGTGATGATGATCGCCGACGGTCCGTTTACCGCCGGCGCATTCATGAAGGGGTTGTATGCCCGTACGGGCTTACCCCCTGTTCCTCCGTCGGGTTTTCCCGCTGTTTCGGTTCTGCAAAAGCTTTCCCCCACTGAGTGGAGGATGCTTTGCAGGAACCGAAATGTTGCTGAGCGGATAGTAGAATCTGACCACGTCAAAGTTGGCCAGACTACTATCCACTTGTTTCATGCCGACCCCGGTCATCTCACCGTCCATGTCCGGGGTGCCTCGCCGCTGATGGCAGAATCCTACCTGAAGGACTACATGTCCGACTACGGGGAGGTGCTACGAGTGTTCTACCCAGAGCACTCAGACTCCCCCCTGCAGAAAAATGGAGACATTTTGTTGGACATGCGCCTTCAGAAAGACATTCCTGACTCCCTTGTGTTGCACGGAGAACGTGTCTTCGTGTTCTACAAGGGCCAGAGGCAGTGCTGCTGGTACTGCAAGAAGTCCTCCCACGTCCGGAAGGACTGTCCTCTCCTGAAGAAGTGCGACTTCTGTAAGAAAATCGTGGGCAAATACCATCAGTGCCCGGAGAGGACAGGTGCACCACCAGCAGCCCCAACGCCACCGCCTCGAGGGATGTCGTCCCAGCAGCCAGCACTGATGACTTCATCGGCCAAGTCAACTGAGCCTAGCAGAGTGACTATGCCTCGTCCTACTCCGAGGATTTCGAAGGCGGCCCCGCCATCGTCGGCTCCCCCTTCACCAAGGAAAGCGAAGGCGGCCCCACCGTTTTCATCTCCTCTTTCACCGAGGTTGTCGAAGGCGGCCCCACCATCGTCGGCTCCTTCTTCACCAAAGAAACCGAAGACGGCTCCACCATCATCGCCTCTTCCTACGACTCCTGGGAAGGAGATGCCGCCTCCCACTCCTCGGCCTCGTGTGGTTCAAGAGACTGTTTCTCGTCCACCTTCGCCTGCTGTTTCCCCGATGGCGGAGGTCTGCCACTCTGCAGAAGTCATCTTAGACGATTCGTTGTGTTCCGAGTCGGTGTTTGTTGCGGAGGAATTTCCATCTCTTCCTCCACCTGCGCTTTCATCGGCATCGCAGCCTTTGCGAATCGTCTGTGCGCCCACACCTGGAAAGGTTTCTTCCTCTGCTGGGACCTCAAAGCCATCAGCGCCAGCTCAGCGGGATCTTCTTGCGACGCACGCCTAAGAGCCCTCGCAAGAAAAAGGCCCGACGTCATCGTAGCAAGAGGGACGGGATTCCTGTGTCCTCTTCATCTGAAAGAGACAGCTGCGTAGACCATCATCATCGCAGCCCCTCTTCCTCTTCGGGACGTGCTCGTTCCCCTAGAAGGAAGACTTCTGAGCCTCCTCCCTCGTCGGTGAAGCTCAAGTCTCCTTCAGATACAGGTCAGACCCCGTCAGCTTAAATTCGTAGTGAAGGTCTTTTCCCTAAACGTTCGTTCCCTTGGTTCGTCCTTCAAGCAATCGGTTTTGTCATCATTCGTCGCCCTGTACAGGCCAGATATTCTCCTTCTTCAAGAGGTGAAGCTTGCTGCTTCGCAACAGCTTGCTAACCTCCCTGGCCTTCGCAGTCAATATCCATCTGCGCAGTTCTTCATCAACTCATCTTCGCCACATGGACTGGGGGTTGCCTCCATCATCTTCAACCCCTCCATTGTGGTGTCGAACTGCGTCTTTGACTGTGAGTGCAGGGTAATTTCTTTGGACCTCCTGCTATCTGGTCTCAAATTCCGATTGCTTAATGTGTACGCCCCGTGTCTATCAGCAGAGAAACGGACATTCTTTGAAGACCTGGAATTTTACCTGTGCTCGTCCTTGCCTGCGGTGGTTGCTGGGGACTTCAATTGCCATCCGGATGGGAACAACATCTTTTCGTCTGGATGTGTCTACCAGTTGTGCCAGCGGAATGCACTTTTCGATCTGTGGGCATCTTCTTCCAATTCCAACCAAAGTGGGTCTACCTTTCACCAAGGGCCTTCTGTGTCTTCAAGGTTGGACCTTTTTCTAGTAGACGCCACTTTCGCTGGTGCTCCTGGTTCCATGGAGGTCATTCCATGCTCCTTTTCTGACCACAGTGCCATCAAGTGGTCTTGGAACCCTCCATTCCCTGCCTCCTCTGCAGGCTCTGCTTCGAACAATTGGTTTCTGAACGTTTCTCTGCTTGACAACGATAAATACAAGGGAATGTTCGTTCGGTTTGTGGAAAGACATCTTCACAACCTGCCTCCGTCACTAGCTTCGTGGCTTTCCTTTAAATCAAAGCTCCATCGTTTTTTCAGAAAGATTGGGTTGGACGCCGCTAGACGCAATCGGCGCCATCTCCTCATGCTGCAAGAAATTCTGCGCCTCCTCCGTTGTTCCATCCCGAAGGGGGCATATGCTGATGACATCCGCCAGGTGAAGAGCGAGATCAACGCTCTAATGATCCGCAGGGCCGTCGGCGCAGCTCTCAGGGCCAAACTGTCCTGGGCGTCTGACGTCCGGAATATGTCGTCAGCTGCGTTCGCAGAGGAGAGGCGTCGCGCCAATAAGAAGAGGTGTCATCGTTTGGTGGTGGGGAATGAGACAGTGGAAACAGACTCTGACATCTTGTCTGCTTTCCACTCTCATTTTTCATCATTTTTTGGCCACCCAGTCTTTCCATCTGACGCCACGACGAAGTGGATTGAGGCACTTAGACCTTTCACTGCTGACGCTGACCTGTCAATTACCCGTCCCTTTTCCGAAGATGAAGTCAAGAAGTTTTTGTCGATGGATGGCCGTCATCCGTCCAGCCCTGGATTAGACGGCATCCCGTACTCGTTCTTCAATGCGACTTGGAAACTTCTTGGGCCTTTCCTGGTGCAAGTGTTCAATTCCATTCTTAAGGACCCTTCCTCCATTAGGTCGGACTTTACCGCGGGGAGAATCATCTTGCTCCCCAAGGTACCGGATCCTGAACTTGTCACCCAGTGGAGACCTATTACTCTACTTAACACAGACTATAAGGTCTTCACTGGTGTGCTCCAACAACGGCTCAAATGCTTCGCCGACGAGTTCTTCGATCCGGGACAATCCTGCTCCATTCCATCTCGCAGGATGTCCGACAACATCATCACCATCAAGTGTGTTATGGAGGAAGCGTGTGTGCGCCGTCAGAGTCTTGCCGTGCTAAGTCTTGACCAGGAAAAGGCCTTCGACAAGGTGAATCACGTCTTTCTTTTCCGAGTGTTTCACCACCTTCATCTTCGGAAATTTGCTACGATTATCTCAGCACTGTATGCTTCTGCCACATCATGCGTGACGATTAATGGCTCCAATTCGCCTTTCTTCGAACTGTCCAAAGGCGTCAGACAGGGTTGTCCCATCTCTCCCCTGTTATATATATTCTATTTGGAGCCACTTTTACAATATCTTAATCGCCACCCAGATGTCCGGGGGTATGATTTGCCAGCCGCTTCCATCAACATCCGTACGCTGGCTTATGCGGACGATGTAGTGCTATTTGCATCTGATCCGTATTCCCTGGGCATCTATAAAGAATCCTTCGATCTCTTTAGCACTTCGACGGGAAGTTCCATCAATCTCGTCAAGTCTAAAGGCATTGCTATTGGGAAGTGGACAGTAGACTATCTTCGATCCTTCCCAATAACATGGTGTGAGCAAATTACAGTGCTGGGATATGTTTTCTCCTTTTCACCTAATATGGACTCTCGTCACTGGCAGCTGGTAATTGATAAATGCATCGCTCGCCTTGGCAAGAACTTTCGTTTCACCACCTCGATGTTCGCCAAGGCGAGGTTCGTCCAGTCGCACGTCCTACCGATCTTGACGTCTAAGTGCCTGTTTGCTTTGCCTTCTCCATCTCATTTAAAGAAGGTGCGTAGTGCGATAGTTGACTGTGTGTGGGGTTATTCAGCAGCCCGTCATCCCATCCGTTCGGAGCTGCTGTTTATCCCCTTCGATGGGGGGGGATTGGGCTTGCCAAACATTCGACGATACCTCATCGCGGCCAGAATGGCCGCTTTGATTCGTGCCTTCCTCCTTCCTCCCCCCATCTGGGCCAACTTCTTCTTTCTGCATCTGCGCTTCTTCTTGAAAGTGAACAGGCTACCTTTTCCGTCCACGCTGCCAGTGACGATCATTTCACGTTCGCCGGACTTTTACCATATAGTCTGGCGAGATTTGTCATCTTTCCTATCTGGCCTTCGACAGCTAGACCCGCAGGACTGGGGAAGCCTTCGTCTATCTTGGTTCTTCCAGCAATCTGACCAGGGTGCGACTTCTGACATCGTACGGTGGCACCCTGAATATCCATGGTCAGCCATCTTGAAGTCCGTCAAGTCTCTTGCCTTTGAGAAGACGGCCTTCAACTTTCAATGGCGCTTGCTGCACCATGGGTTCTACTCTCTCCAATGTCTACATCGATGGGGAGTGGTCAGATCTGCTGGTTGCCAGTTTTGCGGGTTGCTTGAGACAGTTCCTCATGTTTTCTACGAGTGCCCGTTTGCTCAGTCCATTTGGGATCGCCTTTCTCGTCACTATCTTCTGACTGACTTTACCTACCAGTCAGTGCGATTTCTGATGGACTGTTCCACCGGTTCTGCGTACGAGCTGGACCTAGCCACTTCCATCGCCTTTATGAACAGAGAGTTTTGGCTGGTCCATCAGCAGCGATCTGCTGGTGTTCATCAGCCAGCCTCAGCTATCTGGAGGAAGGGCGCCATCCATCTCAGGTCCTTCCTTCATCTTGAATGGCATCGGCTTGGCCCAGCTACGTTCCGGAGACGCTATTCATCATCTCAGCGTCTCTGTAAGGTCATCGAAGGGGATACGAATACCATCTCGTACCTCTTCACCTTTCCCCTCGACATCGATGACCCACCGGTGGGCGGACGGGCTTCTTTTTGAGGCGTTTGAATAGGAGGTGCAGCCCTTGAGGGCTGCCCGTACTCCTACAGCATGCGCGCCTGGGCACCCTGCCTGCTTTAAGAACTAAGGGTGCTCCTCTGGAGCCATAACATCGGCTCCAGTTCCAACAGCTCCTTCTAGTCTTCCACGTCTTTCCTAGCTTGCAGCTTGGCGTTCAACTTCCATTTATCATTTTCATTCCAATGCTCTGAAAATTACTCCTACCCTGCCGTTCGATGTTTAGTTTCTTATTGAATTTTTTCACTTTCTCGCGGCAACCATGATTCTTTACCGAGCAGCATTGTTTTGCGGGTTACCCCATAAGGTAATAATGAAATTTCTTTTAATGCTATTTCAACAATAACGCGCACAAGGGACGCCATGCTGCACAATTTCATTTTTTTTATTCCCCATTAATAATTGATTATCATTTCGCAGTCTTTCTTTAGACATTTAATGGGAATTTGAAATTTCTTTTCCTTATTCTTTATAAGGAATTGGTCTGTCTCAATTCTTTTTTATATTTAAAGTTAATTCGCTTAATGTAGCGATTAATATTTCTCGTTAGTGCTTTGCTGTATTAAACGTACATTCAAGTATTTCTTTATTTTATTCCGAGAAATATTTTTTTCTTTTGTAATTGAGATCGCAGTGCCTATTCCTCAATTAAATCATATTGTATAGGACATTCTTTTGTATAGAATATTTTGATATTTTATAAATAAATATTGCATTTTTTAAACCAAAATAAGTCTTTTAACGAGCCACGTTCATTCTTAAGTTTCGGGGTTTCTTTTAAAGTATCACCCCTTAAATACTATTTATTTTGCTTCCCCCTCTGAACATGAACACATTAAATGACTCTCCAGCCTGTAATTCCAAACAAAATGTGTTGTAATTTTTGAACCATAACTGCTATTTCAAATCTGTTTACAGGAATGAAATTGTCAGAAAATGCTGATATTATTGATGTATCACACGAACCCCTTTCCATTGAAAAAAATTGACTTAGATTCAATATGGCGGCCATGTTCGGTACATATTGTAAAAGATAGACCACCTCACCCGTACCTTCCTGGAATATTCAGATTTCCCAATTCCTGCAAGGTTTTCGAAAAAACACTGTGTATTTCGACTTTTGACTCACCCTGTATTTAAGTTCCAAGGGTGATTCTTTCGACAGTCCGTTGGTGAAAACTACTGCATCTATAAACTTCATTTTGGTCTTCAACGAAAGGTCTTGTTCTGTAGATTTGTCATTTAGTTTTGGTGTCCGTTATTACTATTAATTAGCAGCAATTTACAATTCAAAATTGTTTTAAGCACATGCGTAATCTTATATACAGGCTGCGTAAGGTATTTGAGGACAGATTCACGTCAAGAAAGAAAACAAGAGATATAAGTCGAGATAATAACTTTATTGTCGAAACATATCATGAGCATACAAAAGAAACCTTTTTGTTATATGGTTGTTCAATGAATCCGCCTTCAGCTTCTATAACTGCTTCAATGCGAGATCGAAACCGTCGACATGGGCAAATCAAATGGTCATGGTTCATATTGGTCATTACTCGAACAATGGCTGCTTTCAATTCATCTTTGGTGTTATGGGGGTGTTCATTGACCTCTCTATCCACAACGCTCCATACGTAATAGTCCAAACGGATTCAGGTCAGGGGAGTGAGGAGGCCAAAGGTTAGGGAAGGCCACAGCAAATCAGCTTCACACGGATTTGTCAGCTTGTTTAAGAGCCTTTTCGATCTGAGTAGGCGGTTTTCCCGTATTTTGTCTGATATAAACTGACCTCTTCGCATAAGATACGAGTTATATCTGATGTTTTCATGGACAACATTTCTGATTGTTCCTTCTGACACATGGAGATCTTTGGCAAGTGACCTCATGGATGTTCTGGGATTGTCATCGATGGCCTGCTGCACTTGCTGAATAAATTCAGGTGTTCTGATGATGTCAGAGCGTGAAGCGTGCTTTTTACGCTTTATTACTGGTGCGACATTGCCGTCTTCGGTCTCCAACTCCTTCCGCATTTTGTGGACGAATGATCTTGCGACCTTTAGAAATCGTGATATCTCTAAATCGCTGTGCTCTGCCTTTATTGCCACGATTACTGCATGTCTCTTCATGATTTGTGTTACTTGATGGCCCGCTATTTTGCTTTCCGGAAACGGAAAGGACATAGAATTTACTCTTGTTCAGCAGTAGCCAAACGAAGGTGTGTCCTCAAATACCTTACGCACCCTGTATAAAATTAATTTTCTGTTTGTTTGTTTGCCTACTGACAGTTTTTGGCATCGGATGGCGCCACCATCGCACGACGATTCTCGTTCGATCAAAGATTTCGTTTATTCGGTTACATCATGATTTTTAATCATCTGATCTGTGCACACATGCGAACTCCATTGTTGATCTCCTATATTTGCTGAAAAGTTGGGATCCTGGATATAGAATTACCACTGACGTATATTATTAAAGATATATTCCGAATCCTATTGTTTGTTAACATCGCCACCAAAGTGAAAGAACCAAAGTGAACCAAAGTGAACCAAAGTGAAAGAACCAAAGTGAAACCATAGAATAACATAGAATGGACAGCTTCGCCATTTCCCATGCTAAGCGATGGTAGTGAGCAGACGGTGGTGCCCTCCGACGCATGGGTGGAATCCGCCGGCTGTTTAACCTGCGTTTCTATACGACTTTTTCTAGATTTTTAATTATTTCTCGGTCTGTAATTAACGGAAACTATCAAGACCACAGGGAAGCTTGAAATGAATGACATGTAATCTATCGGCGTCAAGAAAAAATTTTTTTCTACGGAATTAAAATAGATATTCGCCTAATTAAATACACTTGAGTAACTTGCTTGGTGGAATCGTGGGTTCGCATAGCATTGGAATAGCATTGGAAAATAGGCGCTTTTCGAATATAATTCATTATTAAATTTATTTTTCGTTCTTCAGTTTAATTTCAATAAATAAAAAAGTTAATTTTAAGTCTGTATATGAATTTGTTTCATGTATACAATGAAAATAAAAACATTTAAGGCATGTTTGCTTATCTATTAACTTTCAAATTGACCCGTTTCTTAAATAAAAATCAGAATCATTAATATCACAGAATAAAAAACAACAACAGAAAATATCTGAAAATCACTCATAAAGAAAATCTATTTGAATTATAATCAGTTTCATATGAATTGTAATGCATTTAATGTATAAAATGTATTAAAATATATAGAAAAAAATTAAAAAATTTAACTCTTCAACAAGATAAGGCAACAAAATTCATAAAAATAACATTTTATTATAATAATTTAAATTTGATTTTAAATTCATTAGGAAACAATTTATCTTTAATTTTGAAATTTATAAAGGGCAAAAAAATTACAATTTATAAAGAACCAAAAATTTTAGACATTTTGCAAGGCAAATAAAATTTTTGGAATTGAATAACTTTATGTTTTGAGGCTGAAAAATAAAACGCTGCTTAGCTGAGCATAAGAAATATCTTGTAACAGGGCAAAGATGTTGAAAAGAATCCTTAAGCGCCATTCTCCTACTTGTTAAAAAAAAATGTAGATGCTTGAAGAATGCTAAGAAATGTCTAAGACTAACTTGGGCTCATTTGCCTTGTTTACCATTTTTTTCTTTTTTCTTTTTTTTTTTTTTGCAAGAGGAGATTGCCGCTTAAGGATATTTTCAACATCATTGCCCTGTTATAAGAAACTTCTCCGTGCTCAGCTAAATAATGTTATATTTTTAATCCCCAAAACATAAAATTATTAAAATGACTTTTAATTCAAAATAAAATTTATTCGGCTTGGAAATTGTAAAAAAAAAAATATTTCTTGAAAATTTTAATTTTTGGCCTTTTATGAATTCAAAATAAATAGTAATTCGTTTTCCATGGAGTTTAAAATGAAATGTAAATTAATTATAATCAACTGTCGGTTTTCTATGAATTTTGTTTTTTGTTATATTATTTTGTTGAAGTCTGAAGTTTCTTAATTTTTGTCAACATCATTTACTTCAATATAATTTTATCATTAAAATATACAGTGTATCTAAATGTATATCTTTAAGTGTATATAATATAGTTAAAAGTTGCATTCTAATGGCTTTTGTCACTTATTTGCTTATCACTTTTTCAATAAAAACAAATTAAAGTAAGTCAAATTAATTCTGTTGTTGAAATTAGATTAGTTTGAAGTGAAATTACTACATTGCGGAAATATATTAATACATTTGCAAAGTCTAAATGATTTAGGTGTATGCAGTAAACTTAACAGCCAGTCAGCTGATTGGCAAGCAAGTTACTCAAGTGCATTTAATTAGGCGAATATCTATTTTTCCTCCGTAGAAAAAATTTTTTTCTTGATGCCGATAGATTACATGTCATTCATTTCAAGCTTCCACGTGATGTTGGCGGTTTCCGTTAATTACAGACCGAGAAATAATTAAAAATCTAGAAAAGTCGTAGCATGCTCCATAGAAATGCAGGTTAAACAGTCGGCAGAGTCCACCCATCCGTTAGGAGCGCTGTTTCAAGGTCACTACCATCGAAATGCTGAGCTGTCCATTCTATGTTATTCTATGGTAAAACCATGACAGTTCTGGGCTGGTGTGAGCCGTGGAATAGTAGTTAGCTGCCTGGCTGCTTTGCTTTTGAGGATTTTGGGCCCAAGGAATAATTAGTTCAAAACCAGTTCCGCGTACAAGTAGACACGAAAAAGGATCATGAATCACTTTCCTCAATCATAAATCAAAAATACGTAATTGAAATGAAAAATCTTCACTGAAAGATGATCGAAACGAAATTGAAATTGAAACCATAATCGAAACTTGCTTATAAAATATAATGAAATAATAAAATACAAAGTTAACGATACGATAAACTTATCACTCCGTGATCGGAGTGTGAAAGAGTTATTAATCAGTTTCCCTCATGTTTAGCAATAAGTTTTAATCATCTTCACTCACTTTCGGCCGTTAGGGTTCTGGGAGGCGGAGCTTCCCAATACACGTATTCCAATTGGCTTCAAGTATGCCAATAATTTCGGGATCTAACTTTAATATACGTATATCTAATTGATAAATATATATTGAGGATCTCTCTCGAAGAGTCTAGTTATACCATCACCTTCTAAACTACAGGCCTCACAACAGACGATGAAGACGTCATCAATATTAGGCCCAAACTACAGCGCTCTTAGCCAAAGATAATTTTATCAATGCAAGAATCGTTTATTCCCCTTAATATTATTATTTAAAACTATATTTGTTACTATTTTTATAGAATTGTGTAAAATATTCTTAGAGCTATGTTGTTCTTGAGTGCATGAAAAATCGGCAAGGAAGAAATCTTTTTTTTTTATTATCTCCTTCTGTTTGGGCCTGATATTGATGACGTTTTCATTGTCTATTGTGAGGCCTGAAGTTTAGAAGGTGATGGTTATGCCAACACCACCTCTACTCAAAGCCTGAGCGCGAAAACGTCGTACATTGTTACATCACCCTAACACCTCCTAGAGAGAAGGTGTATACATTGTTACATCATCATCAAGCAGCTATTGTTAATCGTATTACTACCAATAATAAGCCCTAAATTTGGCCGCTTGATGATGATGTAACAATTTATACACCTTTTGTCCGCAGGCCTTCTCTTTAAGAGGTGTTGCATCATCCACGGTAGGGTATTGTTAATCATATTTCTATGAATAATAAGCCCGAAATTGCCCCTACCATAGGTGATGTAACAATGTATGATTTTTCCGCGAGCAGGCTTTCTCTCTAAACCAATGACGTATATTAAACATAGACTCCGAAACAATTGTTGTTTCTTGAAGCAAATTGGGAAGGTCCATGCCCAGAACTGTCATGGCCGAAAGTGAGTGAAGATGATGCAAAACACATGGCTAAACAGGAGAGTAGCCTATTAATAGTTCTTTCACACGCCGATCACAGAGAGATTAGTTTATCTTTTCGTTTATTTTGTATTTGAAGTATTTTATTATAAACAAGTATTTTTTTATAAACAATTATTCGATCATGATTTCAATTTCAATTTCGTTTCGATCGTCTTTCAGTTATGTATTTTCATTTTAGTTACGTATTTTTGATTTATGCTTGTGGAAAATGATTCCAGATTTGTACGCAGAACAAATTTGAGAAATGGTTTTGAATTAATTCTTCCTCGGGCCCAAAATTTTCAAAAACAAAAGCAATCAGACAGCTAATTACCCCACGGCTCGCTCCTGCCCAGAAATGTCATGGCTCAATATGCTTCACTTTTTCCCGCTGTTAACAATAGGATTTGGTATTGCTCTAAATGGTATTGTTGGTTAAGCCAACACCTCCTAAAAAGAAAGCCTGTGCACTGAAAATTCATATATTGTTACATCATCATAGAAAGGTATTGTTAATCGTATTTCTACCACGGTCTTCTTCTTCTTCTTCTTCTTCTTCTTCACAGCCTTCACCTCCTAGAGATACGGAGGCTAGCTGATGGATATCACAGGTAAAGTAGATTAGTTAGTGTCCATAACTATCAAGAGCGCAGGGGTCCTAGAATTCTCCCTAATAATCCAGAACCGCACAAAAAACACATCAACAGACTGATAACGGAGCGCATTTGGGAATGGTTCCTAGGTGAAGCCAGTAAAAGTGTTTTCAGCGACACCGCTAAGTTCCGGCTAGAAAGGCCTTGAGCAAGGAGCGCCCTCTGGCGTTGAAAACGAGGACAAAACAAAAGCACATGTTCCACTGATTCACGAGCGCCGCACTGACACAAGTCAGACTCAGGGATATTTATCTTGTGGAAGGACGAATTAAAAAGTACGTGCCCACTTCTAAGACGGAATAGTACGGACCTTTGGAGAGATGATAACCATTTAGGAGTTGCTTTTTTCACATCCCCAGTTTTAGAAAATAACGCTTTGAAATGGGATCCTTTGGATTCAGCCGCCCAAAGTTCGTTCCAGAGCACCACAGATCTCAGTCGAACGAGGGAGAGAAGAGAAGCAGGGTCAACGCGCGCTGGCTTTATGAGACTTTTCCCCAACCTGGCCCAATTAGCTAACTTATCTGCAAGGTCATTTCCATATATATCTTTGTGGCTAGGGACCCAGAGGAAATTTACGCGGAAACCATACGAAGACAGTTCTTGAATTAGGGCTATCAGATAGCCGAGTAGGCCTCTGAAGAACCATTTGCTCTTATCGAAGGCACCTTGGATGGAAGAGAGAGCACTTCTAGAATCCGATATGACTAAATAGTTTGCAGAAGGCTGGGAAGAAATCGCCACAAGAGCTTTATGGATGGAAATAAGCTCGAGCTGGAAAGAACTGGTAGCAGGGGAGATTTTTTGTGCAGTAATTACTTCTCCTCTCCTAAAGACACCAATTCCCCCGATAGGATCGGATGGAGCTAGTGAAGCATCCGTGAAATATCTAGAGTACCCCGAAAAGGTACTCTGCAGGAACGAGTTAAAGAGATCGTTACGCATAAACGGAGATGGCGCCTGGCTGACCCACTCGGGGGAGAAGTAGACGAGATTGCCGGGCGGAGAAGGCCAGAGGTATTCTAGAATAGTAATCTCACACATATGCACATTGGCACAGCCAAATTTGTCTAATAAATTGGTAGCCAAGACTCGCAGGAGGTTAGACCGCAGAAGAGCGACACAGTTTGCTTGGAAAGGGAGACCACCATCAAACCGCAGGGATGCTTGGCAAAAGAAGTAGAGCTGGCTGACAGCTTTAGCTTCCCATCTGAGTGAGGGAGGGGGGACACCCGCCTCTAAATACAGCACCGGACAGGGAGAAGAGCGGGGGGCTCTTAAGCAAGACCTCAGGATTTTCCTCTCCTCCCTAACCAATGGTTCGATTACGGAACTTTTAGCTAACAAGAGAATAAAGGCATAAATGTCAGGAGATCTGATGACAGAGCTGATAAGAGTAGACGTTTCGCTCCAAGGTGGGCCCCATCTTGATTTCACCACCAACCTAGCATGAGCCAAGTTCTTTGTAATACTGGATTTAAACGAAGAAACAAAAGGACGCCAGCTTAACTTATCGTCGATAGAAACACCCAGAAATTTGTGGATCCGTCGAATAGGAAGCTTAGAGCCCTGTAAGTAGACTGAGAGGGAGGGAGGAGGCCCTCCTTTAGGAATACATACCACCACGGATTTATCAGGCGAAAAAGAGACACCATTAGACCGACCCCAGACAGAAATGAGATCACAGGATTCTTGGAGCTTGACTCGAATCTCCGGAATAGTTTTAGCAGAGGCCCAGAGGGCCATGTCGTCAGCAAATATGCTTCTACCAACTTCCGCCGAGACGTTGAAAAAGGCATCAGCAGCGAAGATATTAAAAAGTGTGGGGCTAAGAATAGAACCCTGAGGAAGACCATAACACTGTTCTGTCCACACAATCCCACTAGGGTACTTTATCCCCGCTCGCCTTTTTTTAAAAAAATGACACGATCCAAATAACAAGCCTCCTCGGGGTGTGGATGCTAACTAGCTTATTGTAGAGGACTTCCAGAGGAACCGAATCGAAAGCCTTACTGATGTCCAGAAAGATAATTCCGATATGCTCTCCACTCTCCCGGGCCAAGAAGATGTCGTCGACTAACTTGATTACAGAGTGGATGTGGCTACGGCCCTTTCGGAAGCCAAGACTATATTCCGGAAGGGCAGCATTTACCTCACGGAAGTGCTGAAGCCTGCTATTGACTAGCCGCTCCAAGATTATAACAAGGCACGAGGTCAGAGCGATTGCCATTGGGGTTGTATCCATCACAGCCCCAGAGCGGGTTCTTGGCGTTGAAATCCCCAATGGCAATAAAAGGAGGATCTAGCAAGTCCATTAAAACAGACCAACGCTCTCTCTTTAGATAACCCGGCACATATATACAGTAAATATGAATCCATATTCCCTGGAGATAAACCACTAAGTCAATGATAGCCACCTCTTCAAGATGTTTTAAATAATTAGTAAAGTGGGGAATTCGGTGATCAATGGAGACTAAATTGCCTCCTCCGTATTTTTCTCTACTATTTGTATATGTTTGCGATCAATAGTCCTGTCCGGGTGTAAGAAAGTTTCACATAATGTAAGTATTTGGGCTTTTTGTCTGAGTAGAATGGCGTCCTCCCAATTGGCCATCAGGCCCCTGACGTTCCAGTGAAGGACATCAAGGTGCTTACTGGGTGATGACGCCATCATGAGGGAGGGGGGAGAGCATATCACTTCACCATCCGGAAACATCAGTTAACCACTTGTGGGAGTAGGCCGAGTGTGAAGCCATAATTTGAAACACGTCCCCAACACATTTAAGGCTGTCCTGAGCAGCAGGAAGTTCCACAAGCGTCGAAATAAATAGTTTTAGGCAATTGCCTACAAGCTGATCCACCGTATGGTTGCCTAGACCAGTCGGTTTGGTACTATCACAGATTAAAGAGTCATTATTAACGTGAGAGGAGCTTCCACCTCCCTGGGGTCCCTCTGGGAAGGGGGACAATGAGACCAGGGTATCTGGGAGAGAAGGTAGTCATAACGAGGTGAGTTAGCATTCTGGGACGAGACATTTTGGGTATTCTGAGACAAGACGTTTTGAGCGTTTTGAGACGAGACGTTTTGAGCGTTTTGAGACGAGACGTTTTGAGCGTTTTGAGACGAGACGTTTTGAGTATTCTGAGACAGGACATTTTGGATGGTGGGTCACTGAACGACGGAGACGGAAGAATTGGGGAGTGATACGAAAAGATTGGTGAGAGACTATCTCGGCCACATGTCGAACAGGTAACGCCAGAGAGGGTATTGCAATTGATCATTGTCGTGTATTTTTAACTTACGAACAGAGTGGAAACAAGGAGGTAATGCGAAGTATAATTTAATTATCAGAATTTAATTTAGTTACAAGAATTAGCAGAGTTTGCTAACTAATCATGAAATATTTGAGTAAAGATTTAATCAGTCCAGGGCATCTTCATATGAGGGAACCCGTACATTTCTGGCTACCATCAACTTTTTGCATCGAGTGTCACTGATCAGCATATGTTCGATGTCTTCAGTGACCTTGCTGCTTGCTGGTTCCGAGTTGTCAGGATCTTCTGAGAAGTAAAACGCCTGAGCTGTGATGGGCGCCGCAACGTCTGAGAGCGGCGACCTATACAGGTTTGTCGACCGAGGAGATTGAGCTGTCGAGAATAAAATATGGATTAGTAAAAGTCAAAAGCTCTTAACTCGCTTAAATTTAACACCATATCTTATCATCTATTTTAATTTCGCACAGTACCAGACAACGCGATGTTGCTGTCTGAGCGCGGACAGTCTGCAGGGCGCCCCGCGAGATAGCCGGCTGGAGTTGTTGAAACAAACGCTGTCTTGCAGTATCCACTACTCCTCGGGATTACTAAAGAGTGAGTGAAACACAAGGACTCCGGTCCTTGCTGTCGTGATATCGTTCGGGTAGATGAATTTTCCGCGGTCACGTCGTCCTGCACGTGACTCTCCAATGTCGGGGGTGGGTCGGTCTCGTCCCTCGTTCGGTCATGAACGGCGGCTATGTCGCTAATCTCCAACTTTAAGCCGTACGTGGAAGTTGAGCTACAAGCGTCGGCGTCGGGTATTTGCTCGGGCTGACAATCTTCAATAATCACGTCCCTCTGATTAATTAGTCCAAGTCCATCTGTAACGAGTTCATTTAAGACTGTGCATATATTATTATTTTTACTGGGCTTACGATGATAGTAATTTGCCGACGAAACACGCTCTCCTTTGTGAATTCCTCCTTGACTCCGACCAATGACTCGACTGCCATGTGAGCACGAGCTCTTCCTTTTCATGGGCGACGAGGTCTCCGGGCCATCGTGGCTGGCGTGGGTCGGTTGTCCGGCTTGGTTGAGCGTCCTCCTTCCTTGGGAACGAATACCTGTCTTGATTGGCTTCGTTGTAGCTCGATGCCGGGAAAGGTGCTGAAACGGCGGAAGCGGCAGCGGCAGCCTCTTTCCGTCTGACAGCTGTGGCTCGGCGCGGCGACTTCTTTTAACAAAGCAAGAATTATAATTAATGTCCTTATCACTACTAATGTTACTTGCTGTTGGTCCTTCGTGCCTCTGCGACTCATAACCTTTCCTCTGAATTTTGCCCGGGCATCTCATCAGGTTTGGTCGGCCACAATCGCTGTTGGAGCTGAGGCTGATGGAATTGCCTCAGCGGACGCCTAATCGTGAGATCTTAGAATCTAGGCGCCCAGGCGCACATGCTGTAAGTGGCAGGCAGCCCATTATGGGGCTGCGTGGCTTATACAAACGCCTCAAAAACGAGGCCCGTTCACATCCGACGAGGTATCAGAAGGCCATCGGGAATGTGAAAAGGAAAGTCTGGTCCCCTCCGATGACCTCGCATAAACACTTAGATGAAGTATAGCGTTTTTTAAACGTAACCGGACCCATCCGTGACCATTCAAGGAGCAGAAAAGATCGAAGCTGAATGGCCACTTTCCTCCATACGAACGACGTTGATACAGGATGGCCCTGCGATCGACTCCAACGAGCTAGCCAGATTTCTTTATTTATGAAGGCGAACGCAACGGCTAGGTCCGGTTTTAATACCTCGCCAGTGGAATCGTTTAAAAGGAAGCGCACAGACTGATATGAGAGATGTACCAGTCCATAATGCTGCCTCAAAAGATTCCAGATCGACATAGCAAACGGGCACTCGTAAAAAATATGACAAATGGTCTCGGCTACGCCGCACACGGAGCATCCAGCAGACCTGACCACCCTCCACTGAAACAGACGTTGAAGGGAATAAAACCCGTGATGCAGCAGCCGCCATTGATAAATGAACAATGTCTTTTCAAAAGCAAGAGATTTTAAAAGCTTCATGACTGCTGCCCACGGGCGATCGGGAAAAAGTCGAACGATGTCAGTCGATTCCCCAGGGTCAGTCTGCTGAAAGAACCATGCAAGCCGGAGCATTCCCCATTGCTGAGGATCAATACGGCGTAGCAATGGTAATAAAAGTTCAAAGTCCAGGTTGATAGCTTTATACAAGTCCGGTTGTTGTTGATATGTTATAACTGGCAACAAGGGAGGTAACGAAAGCCTATTCACCTTGAAGAAAAACCTTAGATGTAGGAAAAAGAAGTTCACCCATAAAGGGGGAGGGCTAAAGAATACCCGAATCAAGGCAGCCCGCCTGGCCGCAATGAGATACCGTTTAGTATCGGGTAAACCCAACCCCCCTCTCTCTAAGGGAATAAAGAGGAACGCTGCTCTCAATGGATGACGTTGCTGAGCAGTCGTCCCCCAAACACAGTTCACAATTGCCCTACGGAGTCTCATGAGAAGATCATGCGAAGGCAAGGTGAATAGGCATTTAGATGTTAAAACTGGAAGCACATGAGTCTTAATGAATCTCACCTTGACAAACATTGATGTTGGAAAACGAAGACTTTTATCAAGGCGAGAGATGCACTTCTCAACCACTTGTTGCCAGTGCATGGAGTCCATGGTCGGTTGAAAAGAAAAGACATAACCTAACACTGTAATTCGGTCGCACCATGTTATTGGGAAGGTTTTGAGATAGTCCACAATCCACTTCCCAATAGCAATACCTTTAGACTTGACGAGGTTGATGGAACTCCCCGTCGAAGTACTAAAGCGGTCGAAGGTTTCTTTAAAGATGCCCAAGGAGTACGAATCGGACGCAAATAGCACTACGTCATCTGCATACCCCAAAGTCTTGATGTTTATTGATGCAGCTGGCAGATCGTATCCTCGAACATCTTGGTGGCGATTCAAGTATTGCAATAATGGTTCCAAATAGAAGATGTATAGCAGGGGGAAAGAGGGCACCCCTGCCTGACACCTTTACACAAATTAAAGGTAGCAGATATGGAACCATTAATCGCCACACATGATGCGGCCGAAACATACAGTGCGGCAATAATCGTGGCAAAAGTCCGAAGACGAAGGTGTCAAAATACGTCAAAGAGAAACACATGGTTTACTTTGTCGAACGCCTTTTCTTGGTCAAGGCTTAAAACGGCGAGTGTTTGCTTACGAGCACACGCTTCTTCCATCACACACCGAATCATAATAAGATTATCGGACATCCTGCGCGATGGAATGGAGCAGGATTGTCCGGGGTTGATAAAATCTTCGGCGAGATATTTCAGTCTTTGTTGGAATACACCAGTGAAGACCTTGTAGTCGGTGTTTAAAAGGGTAATTGGCCTCCACTGGGTAACCAACTCTGGATTCGGCACTTTGGGGAGTAGGATGATTTGCCCCACAGTAAAGTCCGGTGTGATGGAAGACGGATCTTGGATGATCGCATTAAACACTTGCACAAGAAAAGGCCCAAGAAGATTCCATGTCGCATTGTAGAACGAGTATGGTATGCCATCCATACCTGGGCTGGACTGATGACGACCGTCCGCTGACAGGAACTTCTTGACTTCGTCTTCGGTGAAGGGACGAGAAATAGACAGGTCAGCATCCTCAGAAAAAGGTCTTAGCGCCTCGATCCACTGCTTCGTTTCGTCTGACGGAATGATTGGGTTGTCGAAAAAGGATTAAAAATGGGCGTGAAAGGCTGACAAGATGTCGTGGTCAGAATTCACTTCCCCATTTTCCACCACCAACCGATGACATCGTTTCTTGTTGGCACGTCGTCTCTTCTCGGCGAAAGCGGCAGATGATAAATTCCTGACGTCAGTCGCCCAGGTAAGTTTGGCTCTGAGCGCTGCGCCAGCCGCCTTCCGGATCATTAGAGCGTTGATTTCACTCTTCACCTGACGAATCTCCATCTCGAACTCCTCCTTTGGGGTGGATACTTGGAGAAGCCGGAGGATCTCTTGTAGCATGAGGAGATGACGACGTCGGCGACGAGCAGCATCTAACCCAATCTTCCGAAAGAACCGTTTGATCTTGGTTTTTAGTTCTAACCACGAAGCAAGCGAAGGTGTTTGTCAACGAACTGAGCGAACGCTCCCTGGTATTCCTCTTCGTCGAGCAGAGAAACATTCAGGAACCACTTGCGATGGACTGCAGAACCTGCGGATGATGCTGGAAATGGAGGATTCCATGACCACATGATGGCACTGTGGTCGGAGAATGAGCATGGAATTACCTCCATTTTACCCGGCGTACCAACAAAAGCATTGTCGACGAGAAAAAGGTCTAATCTTGATGTAGTGGGCCCTTGATGGAAAGTAGCCCCAATGTGATTACTCTGTGGATTGTGTGTCCATAGGTCGAACAATGCATTTTGCTGGCACAGACGATTCACATGACCAGACGAGAAGATGTTGTTGTCGTCTGGATGGCAGTTCAAATCTCCAGCAATCATCACAGGCAACGATGAACACAAAAAGTTATTTAAGTCTGTGAAAAACGTTGGTTTCTCTGCTGATCTACACGGTGCATATACATTAAGCAATCGGAAATTGACACCAGATGTTGAAATGTCCAAAGAGATTACCCTGCACTCGCAGTCATATACACAGTTCGACACCAAAATGGAGGGGTTGAAGATGATGGAGGCAACCCCTTTCCCATTTGGTGACGAAGAGTTGATAAAGAATTGTCCGTTGTTGTATTGACTGCGAAGGCCCGGAAGGTCGTAGCACTGTTGAGAAGTGGCAAGTTTTACTTCTTGAAGTAACAGGATATCCGGCCTGTACAGGGCAATGAACGATGACAACACCGATTGCTTAAAAGAGGAACCAAGAGATCGAACGTTCAGGGAGATGACCTTCATTGAGGATGTTTAATGGCGAACCTGCTGACCTGTATCCGATTGAGACTTGGGCTCCCTAGATGATGCAGGACGCTCCGTCTTTCTTCTCATCGGAGATCGCTGACGACCTGATGAGGAAGAAGGGCTGCGCTGGTGACTTGCGCGGCTGTCTCTTTCGGAAGAAGAAGATGTTCTTCTCTCGTCCCTGTTGTCACGATCCCGCCTGGACTTTTTCTTGCGGGGACTCCTCGTCCTCACAAGAAGATCCTGCTGTTTCTGCGCTGATGGAAGCGAAGTCCCAGCAGAAGATGTCATCCTGGTAGGTGACGACGTAATCTTCGTCTGCGCAGGCTGTGAAGTTGTTGACTGCGCTGGAGGAGGAAGAGCTGGAAATTCCTCCATTGAGAAGGCGGATTCTGCCATCGAAGGATCTACGTCGTCATCTCCAAAAACTTCGTCCTCACCCATCGACACATCCAGAGATGACTGAATAAGCGGTGTAATCCCTGGGAACTTGGAAGTATGAGACGATGGTTTCTCCCTCCCGAGCTCCGAGGATGTTGTCAGAGATGAAGATGGTGGGGGCATCATCTCCTTCTGCACCTCTGGAACAGTCGAAGGAGCCGATGTAGCATGGCTCATTTGCAATGCAGATGACGGCGACGAAGCTTTGGTTGCCACTGTAGGCTTGGCCGGTGATGACATCAGGGGTTGCTGCTGGGACGACATTCTAGTAGGCGACGATGGAAGATCTGCTGGTGCGGCAAACACCCTCTCCTGGCACTGGTGGAACTTGCTTACAAGTCGATTGCAAGCATCGCAGTGCTTTAGAAGAGGGCAGTCTTTCCGGACGTGAGACGTTTTCTTGCAGTACCAGCAGCACTGCTTTTGACCCTTGTAAGATACACGAACTTTGTTGCCGTGCATTACAAGGTTTTCAGGAATGTCCCTCTGAAGGTTCATCTCGACTACGAGGTCACCAGTCCTCTGCAGAGGAGAATCCGGGTGAGTTGGATACCCGACTTTTTTGACCTGACCGTAGTCTGACATGTAGCGCTTCAGGTAATCTTCCTCCATCAGCGGCGACGCACCCCGGATAAAGATGGGCAGATATCCGGGCTCAGCGTAGACCAGGCGGACGGTGGTTTGTCCGATCTTAACAAAGTCCGCAGACACAATGCGGTCTGCAATGTTTCGCTGTCAGCAAAGCATCCTCCACTCGGTTGGAGAAAGTCTTTGCACGACAGAAACTGCAGGATCGCCCGAAGGCAACACAGGCGGGATGTCTGTCTTCGCATAAATTGCTTTCATGAACAATCCAACGGCCAATGGACCGTCGGTAATCATTAAAACCATGTTCTCCATGGTGAAAGAAAAGTTCGAGAGGGGGGGGGGGGGGGAAACCCCCCCCGGGGGTCACCGGGGGGAGGGTCACTCGGAGTCACAA